>JAAGNO010006889.1:97956-154976 GCA_033439905.1 Ceryle rudis
TGAGGGACTCCACTTGTCACTGGTCTCCACTTGGATATGGACCCATTGACAACTACTCTTTGGGAGTGGCCATCAAGCCAGTTCTTTATCCACTGAATTGTCCATCCATCAAATCCATATTTCACCAGCTTGGAGACCATAATGTCATGCAGGACAGTGTCAAAGGCTTTGCTCAGGTCCAGGTATTTTTCATCAATATGTGCTTTCAAGGGAAGTTTGTCTAAGACGTGACAGCATCAACCCAGAAAGGAGCATCTGATAATGATATTGCTGCTGCCAAATGATTGTTTTCCCTTTCTGCTCTGCTCAATCCAGCTACAACCTTCAAGCCCTTGTTATCCTCAGCATAGACAGGCATGCATCTTTACTTCTCACCTGATGAAAGGTTGTAGCATAAGTGAGGTTTACAGTGGTAATGTGAGCCAATTCAAGTTATATCCACTCCTTTTTCATACTGATAGTGGGTAGTCAGTCCCAGGCAGCCTCCCCAGTCATATTTTATTAAAAAACCCCAAAACCAAAACCAACCAACCAAACAAACCAACCCCAAAAAAAACACCACTGAAGAGAAAAAGAGGTTCAATTAATAAATAGTCCAATTTATCAGAAATCTGGCACCTTGGGATGTCTCCACACTTCCTTGGGGGCTGCTTCAGGTCAATCCTCTGGGGAAATTCCTGAAGCCTTCTGTCCCCAGACTATCCTCCACTACTTGATGCCTTGTGGAGCAGGAGATAACCAGCATCTAAACAGACTGAGACAGAATAGTAGTCAGGCTGTGTTTGGGCAAGAAGTCACTGGGAAATAGCATTTCTAAAATCATAGAATACCTGGGTGGTGTTTCCCTCCAAAAGGCCCTGATCCTTGTGAGGAAATATAAACCAGACCTGTCTAAGTACAAAGCAGTGGCATTCTGCTTAAAGCTCATCACATGCAGCATTGATGAAACAATTCATATTTATAATTCATTCTGGGCCATCTCCCCCTTGGCCATATGTGCTACTTCACCCAGCTGGTCAAGTCCTCAGGGGTGCATTGCAGCCACAGACAGCACAGAATATGGATTGGATAAGATGTGCTATTTTTCTCTTTAGGATTACCATTTTTTTTTTTCCTTGCTATACAGCCCCATTAAGCAGTTGAGTGCTTTCCTGACCACAATTGATTTAGGATAATCCTGGTCTAGCAGAAAAGGCACAATGAGATTTAGCAGCTGGAAGTAAATCTGACACAAATTTAGTCTAGAAATAAATTTCAGATTGCTACTTTTTTTAAACAATGGAAAGTGTTTGATAATTATAACAAAGTCCCTGGGCTTGTGTTGGTATTCCCCAGACTTGGAATCTTCAATGAATGTCTTCTTAAAACCTTTGCCTTTAGTTTCCATAGAACTTACTAGCTGGATGCTAAAAGCTTCATTTGAATTCTTTGGCCTGTATACACAGGATTTCAGATGAGAGGTCATAGGTACCCTTCTGATTTTAAAAATCTCAGTTATTCAATTGTTCTAAGCCCCTGTTGACCTCAGCTTATGCAAACTTGCTTATGTTTTTACTCTCAGTATGAAATCTCTATCTATATTGATTATGAAGCCTATTGTTATTTATTTATGAACTCTCCATGTACCTTCTAGATTAATATCTGTGGGTGACTATAACTTCAAAGCTATTGCCAGTGTTATCCTTGATACATTCTATCTGGATATCTGAATGGTTTCTCAAATTGAGCAAGGTAAATAGAACAAGTTGGAGTAAGTCTCCCATGTCATATCTCTGTCACTGGCTTTTCTAGAAGGGTGGATACTACTTGCAGTAAGAAAAAGCTCAGGCATGTTGCAGTCAGAAATGAAAGGTCAGAGTCTTTCCCCAAATCTAATTCAGGTAAAGATGACTGGTTTTGCCTCCATATTATACAAATTCTTTCTCAAAGTATCCTCATCTGTTATAAGCATAGTCTTTAGTGTTGTGCTTTGCATAGTTTACTTTGGTTTGATTAAAAAAAAAAAGGTTCTGTGGTGCCTTTCTACTGTTCCAAGCACAGCTAAGCAACTACACACTCAGAATAAAATCAGAAGTGCTGACAGGGACCCAAAGAAGATATACAGTGTATCTCCCTGGCTCGTGGCCAGATTTTCTCTCCCTCACCTGCTCCTGACAGATATCTCTCTAATTTTCACCTCCCTCCTCAATAGCATATTCTCAGAGCTCCTACAATAAAATTTTTTGACTTAATGTCTAATCTGAGTTGAGAATACTTCCAGGGACCTGAAGAAAAGTCTTTTTACTTCCTCTTTGCAGCAACTTCTTATGACAACCCACAGACCTTTCTCTTCTCTAAACTAAATAAACTCATTGTTTCAAAGGTCTTGTTTTTTAGACCTTCTCTCATCTTTGGGGGAGAGTCTGAATCTTGCTATCTGTTTGATGACTCTACCTTCTCACTGTTGCATGAGTAATCATACACTCTTGGTTAGGGGAGAAGCCCATAAGTAGAGACCTCTCCTTTGTTAGCGATGTTAAAAGAATAGCTCTGGTAGCAGTCCAGTCTTGAAAGCTCCACTACATGTCTAGAACAAGATACTGGAAAGAAACCTGGGCAAGGCATGCCTGTAAAACCCAGTGTGCCATCCACTCTCCCTATGCTCTTTTTTTTTTTTTTTCTGAATCTCTAAAGTTCAGACAGGGGCTCAGGTCTCCATGGAGAACTCTGACAGGGAGAGTTGAATAGGTTTTGGAGGAATCAGTGCATGTGCAGCTGCTTGGAGGCTGTGAAAGTGTGCACTCGGAAGGACTGTCTCCCTCTGCCTCTGGAAGCCAAATATGTGGCTATATCTGCTGGAGCTGGGTGCCCACAGCTGATGGAGGGTGTACTCACACTTTTCCTTTGCTTTGCTGAGCTTAGGAACAAAGCAACCACCCTGACTTGCTCATCTTGCTTCCAAGCAGCTGACCCCAGCAATGAAGAGATCAGCTTGGTAGAAGTTGTTGACATGGCTGGTGCCTGGTTGTGCTGTAAGGAACACGAGTGAGTAGGATGCTCATGGACATCACCTGTGATGTACACATCACTGCAGGGCTGGGGTCTAGTTGCCGTTCCCCACACCCAGGATCATTTAAGAAAGGACTAGGAATAGAAGGGTTTACATTCTGAAAGGGAAAAGGTATTTTCCAAAGCCTGTCTCTTCTGTCCTGCTCTCAAGAGTCATACCCACCCCTGCCCTCTCCCATTCCTATTACCTTGTAACATCACTGAGTCTCCTTGCTCTGACACCTCTCCTTTCCTGAGCATCATACCAGCCTTCCTTACAGGGGCAATAACCTTACAGCCTTTTGCTTTCTCCTCATGGTATAGTGAGCACAAATGTGCTTCTCTCACGGCCATGTAAAACACCTTGGTATCTTGTAAGTATTACACTGTCTTGTTTAAATAAATAATTAAAGCAAACAATCTTCCCTGTATCATCTTCTGGAGAGAAAAAAGCTGCAGCTGTGATTCTGTTAGGGGATTAGTGAAATAAGGGAGCCTGAGAATTGATTGATTTCCTTAAAGCCAAGATCATGCTAGCTGCTAACTGAATATAACAGTTTAAGGAATTATGTATGTCCCTCCAAGCACTTTCTAGTTCTTAATTTCCTTGCCACAGGGAATGTCTTTTCAGTATCAATTCTAAATGGCCTGTCTTCTCTGGAAAAAAACCTTGAGTGCATCTTCCTGATTTTAATAAAGTTTGGGTTAGAGAAGGGAAGTGAGCAGCTTAATAAAAAATGTATGAAAATACAGAAGTTGCCACTTGAGCCTTGGGACTGATGTCGCATCATAAATCCATTGACACAGCTCTGCTCACCTATTGAAATGAAGCAGGCTGGGATTTTCTGAGAAGGGATTTTTCCAGTAGATTAATTATTGGTTTAGATCTAGTCCATGTTGTGACTATCCTTTAGGGATCTGTTTACTTTCATTTAAAAAAATTCGTTTGCTTTTCAATTCTAATAAGGAATTCGGAGAAGGGGATGGTGATTGTCTGCTTAATTAAAGGTTAGAAAATTGCATCTCTGTACTCTAGACTCTTTTTCAAAGAGCAGGCTTTTTTGTGTATGTGATATTTATAGTGCAAAGTGTTCTGCCTGCAGATATCCCTACCAACACTGCTCACTTCAGAACCTGGATTATCAGATTGCCAGATTGAATCTCAGTATTGGAGCAATGAAGTTGTGAGGGTTGTGATCCACAGAGATAGAAGCACAAAATAAAAGACAACAAAATTAGTGTTAATGAGAAGCAAGAATGGGATGTGGGGATTGCTGTCTGTGCAGGTCAGCACTGCAGAGTTGTTCTGAGTTGGTGGTGCTGGTGGTGAATGAAGTGTAACAGAAATAGTGATGTGTGCTCTGGTCATCTTTGAGGCTCTCCCACAGAACTAGGGCTACACTGATTCAGCTTTGGGAGGAGTCTGGAAGATTCTGGACACACTGAGAAGACAACATGCTATTTTAGCATCCCCTTTACTTATCTTGGCTTCTGAGAAACAGGCCTTCAACTTCACAATCAATAAATACTGATAATCATCATGCAAAAGAGAAAATAGCCAATGGACTAGTATAAAACTAAACATGTAGATCTATAAATTCTTTCAGTGCATACTGTTCAGCTCCTTATTTCTGGGTGATCAAAATGGCACAAAAGTCCTAATATTTTAGCAGGTCACAACCAATTCTTAAAATGCTGATGAAGTAATTTCACACATAAGCAGTCTGAGCTTTTCCTATCATAGTGGTTTGTCTTTTTCCTGACTGTCCTTTTTCCAAGCCTCATTGTTTGTGTGCATAATACATGAAGGTGTTCTTGGGAAAAGTTTACTGTTATTTGGCACTGCTAGCTCCAGTAGTGTGGTACTGACTACCCAAGAGAGACTTTCTTTGTGTTGTAGAAAGACAATGAGTGTTTACAGCAAAAATTGTTAAATTACACAGTGAGATGTAATCTCTTAAAATGTGGACAAATCATACAGACACAGTACTGCTGTTTGCTTTCTGATGTATGCTGTATTTAAGAGAACTCTTGCAAATACTGGGAGCATTTGTGTCATGCTGTAACCTATCTAGCCTAATATATTCAAATCAATTCTTGATATTTCTTCTGCAACAGTAACCTTTTGTGAAATCATTGTTTTTTTTTCTATGAGAACAACCAGATGAAATGCCACGGGGTTTTTATTTGCAGGATTTACAGATTAGATGTTCCAATGATTTGATGAATTTTGGACAATGACTTCCTAGGAATATGCCAAAGAATTTAATTCTTTGAAGGCTGGGTGAAGGGGATGAAGGTTAAATATTGAGTCCCCTAAAAGAACATTTTCCTTAAAGGACAACTTTAGCTACCTATGCTCTAGAGATTATATGTATGATTTAAATAATAAAAAAAAAGACATTCAGAAAATGTCCAGGATTTGCAGCACTGTTTTTATCAATGATGGAAAAAGCAGACTGTAAGATTTGCAGGCTTTTCTATCCAAGAGAATGATGGTGATGGTATCTTAAAAAAAAAAAAAAAAAAGAGAAAGAATAAAAAAGTCACTAATAGTTCTAGGAAACAGAAACAGGTTATGAGCATGGGATTTGATAGGGTGGATGGTAATTTAACCAAGCAGTCCCAGGTGGGAGTATACCAGGGGAAGAAGCTGAAACTTTACAACACACCTTGTGGTCTGTGTGTTGCCACCACAAGCTGATTACTGTCCTTCTGAAATCAGTGGTCCATAGTCTTTACTGGCCCACAGACAGCAACACTGAACAAATAACTTTCTGTAAGGCCACACCCTATGTCGTTCAGTTTGTCAGATGGGACAAGAATGGCAGTGACATCAGCTGCACCAGGAAGTTCCATGGAAGTTTTGAATGAACCAGGGACTATTTTCTACTGTTCTGAGGAATGCTTTGTCCCTCTGTGCTGGGATGAATCTGGGATGGAGAAGGGAAGGATTTCTATGTTATGTAGCAGAGAGTAGGAGAGCAAAGGTGAAGCTTAATGATCTGAGCAGTGCTTTAGAATGAGAGTGAAAATGAGGAGGGGAAGAATAAATCCACAGTGATACATGGTAATTTTAAGAAATGAGGCTGGAAGAAAACAGCTTTACTGCTCCTGAAGACCTTGAGAGCCATGCATGATGGCAGGGAGTCTGTAAATCTTTGCAGGGATTCACTGTCTCAGCCTCTGCCTTTAAAAAAAAAATTAAACAATTGGGTGCAAATGTTGGGAAACTAACATGAAATTGTAACAGTAAAAGGTTAGAGTACCTCTGGCAGACTTCAGAGGAAGTATTTAATTGTGTCCATATCTCCTGGTCAGAGGGACACAGTCAAGTAGTGAGAGAGGGGGACTCCTTTACGGCTGGAGCACTGACTGTAAAGAGAAGCTGAGCACTACACTTAATGTTGTGGTAGACCCTCTGTGAGACGAGCACAAGATCTATTGTGCGAGGTGCTTTGAGGGTATACATGGGATTATATGACCATTATTAAGTCTAATAACACACATTACTTATGCTTTGCAGGAGGAATACCTGCTGTATTTTTCAGTGAAGGCACTGATGAGGTTCTTTGTTTTGCAGTGTCTGGGGCAGATTCTCAGACAATGGACATCTCTGGACCTCAGTGTCAGAAAGGAGTTTTTTCCTAGCAGATAATCTTCCATCTGTATAGTCTGCAGCAGTTGTCAGGGAAGGAAACAGCATCACAGCATGTTCTGTGCTTTTGCTGAAGATAAACAGGAAGCCTTTTCAATGGGACTTAAGTGGCTTTACACAGCCACTGAGTCTGTCCCCTCTTGAATGAAACCACCATATTAAAAACAGCAACAGGCCCTAGATTTTCATCAGCAGGGAAGAGGAGTTATAGTTTAGTCAGGTACATTCCTCTTAGACAATTCCTTTGAGGATGCCCTCAGAGATTTAATAGAAAAGGGGAAAAGGGGCTTGACAATGGAGGTTCAGTGTAAAGGGACTGGTACAACAGTCTCTATCTGTGCCAAGGAAAGGCTGATTAATCCCTGATTTAGAGTCTCTGTATTACCATGTTGTTGTTGTTTTGTTTGGTTTTGGGCTTTGTTTGTTTGTTTGTTGTTGCTTGTTTGTTTGTTTGTTTTGGGTTTTTTTGTTGTGTGGGGTTTTGTTTTGGTGGTTTTTTTTCTGTTTTTTTTTTTTCTTTTGTTTTCTGTGAATGGTAGGAATCACCTGTGGTTCCTTTCATGGCCCTTCAGAGATTCAAGGGGCTCAGGAGGGTGGCCAGGCACTGCACTGCTGTGGAGGAGGTGTCTCATACACACTGAATGACCGCTGGGCATGTTCCCATCCCTGAAGGGAACAGGCTGTTTCTTGATAAAGGCTGGGCTGGTGAGTCCACACCATGTCCATGAGCATCATTGGTGGAACTGTAGGTATGCAGCATGTTCTGGCAGATGATGGGTGGGAATGGCTGCAAAAGGAGGGAAGCCACTAATGAGAGGAAGGACAGCAGGTGGGGAACTAGACAACATCCTTTGCCGCCATTGCGTGCCTGAAAAGGTAGGTGTTTACTTCTGCAGGAAGGAACAGATTTGCAAATAAAAGATTAACTGCTAAGTGATCTCATGGTAACAACCCTGAGCCTTTGCTAATTTAGCCATACAGTGTAAAACCAGGCGGGGAAGAGAAAGGGATCATATTCCAGTTCCAGACACCCCTGACTGATGTCACTGGACACTCTGAAGAAGGGCTGTCAGGCCTGAAAGCATAGTGGATTTTTTTCCCAGCTATGTCAGTTTGTTTCAATAAAGTCATTGCCTCTCCTTGGAAGTCTTGTTTAACTGGGTAGACACATAGAGGAGGTAAGGATGACAGAGAAGAAAAAATTGGTTTTTATTGACTGTTAGTTGTGTATGGGACTTTGAAGCTTCTACATGAGAGCCAATCTTGTATTGCAGATGTTGACCAACTAACTCTGTCAAGAGACTGTGGCAGATATTTGTTCTTTCCCTTGATCTGACACAAAGTAGACCAAGTCCTACAGCTATTTAATTGTGTTAAGTTGTGTTAATATTCACTTACACACATGGCTAGATCCAGTGTGGCTGTCACCAACAGCATCAATGAAAGGTCCCTCTATATTCGTAATCATGAAGCACTCGTCTTCAAAGACTGTTTAAATTCTAGCTGTGAACACTGCTGGCCACCCTGTCCAAACTGTTACGCGTTTCTCTTTTGAGTGTGTAGCAGCTTGGGAAACAACAGCAGCTTCAGCACTTTGGAAAAGAGGATTGCAATAATATCAGCATCAACAGTGGGCAAATCTCAGCACAGAACCAGTTGTAGTCCTCTGCTTTTTACAACAATTACATGTAAAATTCTCTGCAGTTTCAGGAATGGCTGGTGATCTTCACCATGATTCCCTCTCTCTGCTGGTAGCATGGTGCACTCCGTGTCTTTTGGTCTTAATTAGAGGTCTTGCAGTTTTGTTAGAGGATACTGGAAAATGTCTGTCCACAGTGCATTGCCAGAGGATACTCCTAGAATAAATTTCCTTCTTGGGTTGTATGTGTTTTGTAAGGAATGTGTGCAATGACTGAAGCAACCCTGTCTTGTCTTGAGTTCCTTGTTCCTGAATTGTCAAAACCACCAGTACCTGGGAAGCTTGGCTGGCTTTATCCTGTGGTCCTTTCTGCTTCTTGCTTCAGGCTGTGCTTGGTTTGGAAGATAGCCCTGGAAAACACAGGGCTTCTGGTTCAGTGAAGGGGATGGACCTTCTCTTTCCCACCTGAAGTCTGCCCATTCCTAAAACACAACACTCCAGTCCTTTCCTTGAATTTTGATGGGCAAGATCTCATCAGCTGGGGAATTTCCTGGGGATTTTTTCCTCCCAGCATGTGCAGAGACTCAGTATTCTCAATGAGCAGTGCGGTGAGCACTGGTTATAAATCACAAAGGTTAAGTTGCATGTCAGATCATGGGCAGTGAGAAACTGCTGCATGTGTGTGGTCTCCCCAATTCACACTCAAGTGTTTTTCAAAAAAAACCAACCCTCAACAAACCAACACAAAAACCTTTTTGCAAATCTTGAATTCCAGGTAAAGGCTTGACCTGCACCTCCTGTGAAGTCACAGTGGTGCTTGGTAGACAGTCCCTTTCACATCCCTGGTATTTCGTATATTGTGAATGCAAAATAACCTGGGGCCACCTGTGGGTTTTCTTAAACTAAACATCCCACAAGTGTGAGCAAGTGCATTCTGACAATAGCCTAAACTAACAACACCACTCAAGACAGAGAGAGGGAAAGCCTCTTAAGGGAGAGTGACGTCTATAGCCTTATTTATATGATATAATCCCCTACTGCCTTGGGACTGGCCCAAAAGTTGGAAACTCTAGTCAATGAGACTGGACCTTGCAGAATTTATAATGGATGTTAATATAACTTGAATCACACTCGCTCCTGAGCTCCAACTACAAGAGTAGCCACATTTTCTTCTGGGTGTTGCGCAAACTTATAGGAAGACTTAGGCTTGTTCCAAAGACTTTGCAGTGAGAGTAGACACAGCAGAAGGGAAATCTCCTTACCCTCAGTATTTGCAAAGAGAACTGGGAAAGGTTAAGGGAATTTCTTGAGGTCATGCAGGGCTTTTTGGCACATTAACAAACTGAACCCATACCTCCAGTCTACACTTTAAGCACTTTTTCCAGAAGGAGCAGCTGGGTTTTTTTGTAAAAAACAAAGTTGTTTTGTTTTGGTTTTATTCTCTTTTTCCCCTTTTCTTCCCACACTTGATGTACAGGAAAGAACAAATTATCTCATTTAAAAACAACTGGAATTTTCACCCTAACTTGAGCATATTTTTCCAGATTCAAAGCCATTTGCTCAATATTTTTGTTTCTTAATCTTATTTTCTATGAACATGAGACTCTCTTCCTCCCAGAACTGCCTGTGCCTATGAGGGCCAAACCACCACTTGAAAGGCTATTCCTGAAGCATCTGGGACATGTCCAGAGCTGGGGAATGCTGAAATACTTGCACCCTTTATTGGCATATCAAGGCAATCTGCAGAAAACACGTTCTAGAAAAAAGGTTTAGATTGCAGATGGGTGATAGAGAGACCTTTGAATAACCTCAGAACTTTAGTGGCTTCAAGAAAATGGAAGTTGACTCCAAGCCTATTTCTACTGTGGGGTTTGGTTTGGCAAAAACAAAGTCTGATTGATGAGGTTTGGCCAAACTGAGCCTCCAATTTTGTAGCCAATCTCTGCTTGTAAGAGGTCATTAATTCTTGGGTGTGCTTCCACACATTTGAATTTCTTCACTGCTTGGCACCTCCAGGAAAAAGAAATAGCCAGCAGTTCTTTCTGTGAGTATGCAGAGTCAAAATACAAAGTCAAAAGCAGTGTAGTCTTTTCTAGTTGTGTGCAGCTACAGTATCAGTCCAGTGAATGCTGCACTAAATACAACACTTGCTCCTACTTCTTAGCACAAAACCAGCCATCAGTGAAAGTCATCTTTATTCTTTCACCATCTTTCATCCTGTACTTTCTAAGACACTCTTTCCTTTTAGGATATAAGTGTTGGACAGGATGATACTCATAGGGAAAAAGTGACAGCTGTGTTGTGACTTGCTTGGAGAAGTATGTTCTGGACCTGCTCACCAAGGACACATATCAGATCCCAGATCCATGCAGTCTTTTGCAGTTTCAGTTTCTGGCCTATTTGCCCTGTACTTCTGTGCTGGGATTGGTAACCAAGGCACCGGTTGTGCTTACAAGCTGTTGTCAATGAAGAAAACACATGTCTTTTTCTGGCCCACATGAAGGATGTCTTGGTTATAACCCACGTGAGTCATTGTGCTGGATATGATCTTCACCCCTCAGAGAACTTGTGCTAAAATAATGAAATAGTTGGAATTGTAAAAATGGCTCTGATAAGCCCAGATCTGATGTGAGGAGTGTTTGTTCTAGAGTCAACATTGCCAAGGAAGACTGTGAGAGGATTTGCTAGAGGTCTTGACTGCAGCCAGGGATGAGAGAGTGGAATGATCACAGCATGGAAGATTTCTGCAGGGCCCTTAACAGGTAATGATGATCTTTATCTCAATTTATACTGTTGTGGGGTTTTTGGTTTTTGGTTTTTGGTTTTTTTTTTAATCTTGAGGTATATTTGTCAGAGCTCTCAGACCCATTTGAAGCCTTCAGATTTCCTCTCAAGTAGAAATGTGCATTTTTGCAGAATTTCACCTTGCTACTGAAATTATAATTTCAGGTTTTGCCTTTCTGTTGGTAATTGCAATGAAACGGACTCTGTTGAACACAAAGGTTCAGAACTGAGCATTGCTCTTTACTTTCAAGCACCATCAAGTGCTTAACATTTCTATGAGAATGAACAGTGTCTTTCCTGTCAGTTCCCAAGTCCATTCCAGGTTCTTCCTCTGCTCATTTATCTGTTGCTAGTCTGTTGTGGTTTCTTTTCTAGACTTGGCTTGTTTTACAACTAATCCAAGCTCTTCATAACAAAATAACCCTGTCTACCCCTTCTTCCTTCCAACATGGCTCTCCATGAAGTTTCTTCTTCTTGTCCTGCCATGTGCACCTTTCCTATAACCTGATGCCTCTTTCACTCTTCCTTTTGCTCCAAACCATTCTTCTTCGAGTAAGTAAACCAACAGGCTTTTCTGGTTGTGATCACCTCCTTACCATGTTCATTGTCACAATTAAATTTAGATGTTCCTCATTGTTCTGAAACTGATGGATGATTCTTGGCCAAGGTTAATAAACACTGACAAAGTAACATTCACAGCATAGCAGTAACAATTTGGTAGTAACTTCACAAGCACAACGGGAATACATAAGCATGGATTGTTTTCCTGGAGGAATGTAGACCAGCATGAGGACTATCCCATGTGCATGAGCAGGAGACTGTACACTGAGCCAACCCATGCTCTTGCCATTGCTAGGTGCTTCGGACATTTGGATAATTTGATTTTGGACTCTCTCTGCCCTGTGCTGGGTAACTGGATCTCCTAATCCAGTCAGTTCCCTCAGAGCCTGTTCACTTCAGGCCTGTCCTCTCAGCTCCTGCCTTACCTCTGCAACCTTTTTATTGTCTGTTGGTGGATCATTGCCCACCTCCTTGCATCCTTCCAGAGAATCACTGATTACTGTGAAGTGGAAAACTCTTTGCCATTTATGGCTATTCATCTACTTAGACAGTCTCCACAACAGCAGGGCCTGTTTCCACCTTTGGTTTAGGACATTGCAACAGTACCTGGAAAAATGAGATTTTTTTTTTTTTTCATTGTCTGTACGTAAGCCTTACAATAAACATGCAAGTGAGGACTGAAATCATGCTTAAAAAAATCACATTAAGAAATAAAAAAGGATCAGTGGATTCCCAAATTCCAATGAGATAGGCAGACGTTGCTTTAAACAGAGACAATACTCTGTGTTAGCTGAAGCCATGAAAGGAGCAGCCCAGGTCCAAGCACAGACTTCACAGGTGTCTGCTTCTTTTGTCAGACTCTATTCTTTCCTTCTGCCTAAGTTTTAAAGATTTCAGAAGAGGATTGTTTGAGGTTTTCCTCTTGCCAATCCATCTGCAGCCAGAAAGTCAGTGGAAGACAGAGAGACCCATAAAAGGTAATAGCTAAATAAGTAACATGCAGAAATTCCTCACACTCACCTCTGTATTGGCAAGGGAAGATGCAGCTGACATGGATTAGCTGAGCATGAGTTTAGAGAGAGGCTGGATTCAAAGGCCTTTAGACTTCTTTTAACCCTAAAAGCTTTAGTGGTAATTAACAAAACCCCAAAATAATTCAATTGATCTATGCCTTTGTGCTTTCTTGACCCTTTCAAATGAGTACTTGTTGGAATTTTATGCTCCCAGGAGAAAATTTCTAAATGATAACTAATAATACTGTGGAGATCCTGTTGCTTCCTGGGCTCTTGTAACAGCCTCACTGGTCTTCTCTATAGAACATTATGGGTTGTACAACTTGACTCATTGCAGAAAATTATATTTTTATTAAAAAGATATCTTTATTTCTGCATAGTCTCTGGCTTTGGGCTGGGTAAAACTGAAGTCACATGAACCTATGGAGCAAAAGAAAGGGATAGAGTACAAAACACTATCCTGCTCTCTTCCCTTCCCCCTTCCAGCAGAGGGAGAAAAAGTTTTGTTTCCACATAGAAGATCTTTCAGATGTTTCTTTCCTGGGAGTGAATTGGGGCTTAGGATAAGCTTAGTTCACTTACCCACATCAGCTGCAATTCTCTAATGCACTTTTGTCCATGTGAGACTGGGGTAGCTCATCTCTTCCCTCTTCTCTCATGTGCATCGTTCAGGCCCTCTGCTCTCTAGGTAGAATGGGATAATTTAAGTTATTAAATTCATGGGCTCCAGAATCCAGCAAATTCCTATGTCTTCTCTGGCTCCTGTATATCTTCCAGAACCAAGTACTGCTTTAACCCTTCTGACTCTTCCTAGCAGCCTGGGCTGCACCTACTAAAGCAGAGACCTTAAGTCCATAAAATCCCTCTCTATATGCAGACAGCTCTGCTTGAATGATTATCTTTATTGCAGGCAATGGATGAAGAATAGTGTCATTCTCTCTGCTCTACTGAATGTAGGAGTCTGTCATCTTGCCAAGCCTGGAAAAAAAAGGAAATTTTTGGTTCCCTGGGGCAAATGATCTTTCTCATTTCACCCAGCTTTAAAATGGGAATAACACACCTTATCCATGTAGAATGGAGTTATATGATTCCACAACAGAGAGGTGGAGTTTGTGCCTGCCAAGTGTATAAATTCAAAATTATTCCTGGGTACTTAAGGAACCTTTCTGAGGATATACGACTGGACAGATCATGGACTAATCAAACTTGTTAAGATTCTGTTTTTGGAAAGGGGGTGCCCTTGTTAGCAGCTACCCATGCTGTAGGTTTATGAAGTGTCTGAAATATCCAGTGATTCAGGTGTCCTAGTGAGGACATCGCATGTGACATTCACAGGGAGTTGAAATTACCAAATTTTTCATGTTGAGAAATCTCCCAGGGTCCCACCTGACTTACACAGAAGAAAACCAGACAGCTTTTACAGTCTAAAACTCTAGACTTTACATTTTGTATGTTTTATAAAAATTATAAGGGAGCCACAGCCACATACATCAGCACACATAACATGCATGATGGGCTGGAAAAAAAAAAAAAAGGATTTCTACAGTTAGTAATGTACAGGGAGATTTATACCTTGCCTTGAATCATTCAGCCACTCTTAAAGCAAAGCTGTCAGGAGAGATGGGTTGTTAGAATTCTCTGGTATCGGAATTTCTGTGTCTGTGTTGGAGTGGAGGAACCTGAAGCATCAAATTGTCCATCTTAATAATTTCCAGGAGGGTTTAGAGCATAAGCAGAATTCTGAAAAGCAATGACATGATTAGTAAGCTTCCAAGAATTATCTCATAATAATTCCCACACACATGCAGACCGCTCTCTGATTACATGACTAAATAACATAAATGAAAACCATCTTTTTCCAATATGTCTAGTCATATTGGTTCTTTCAATCTATGAAGGGTAATCACCCATTAGTCCAGCGAAACTGCAGTTCTAAAGAATTGCTCTCAGTCTTGTTTGCTCTTTCTATGTGTTGATAACTGGATCAGTGTCAGTGTGGTTAGTTATGTTCCCCTCTTTTGTCCTACTAAAACTGAAGTAGGTTTGAGCTGATGTCCACTAAAAGGGACTGGAAACAGCAACAAAACTAAAGCTACATCATCACCGACCAACAACTGCGTTAAGCAAGCAGTGTTACTTTGTGGTGTAGCATCACAGAAGTTTAGGGTTGACACTGCACTCGTTCTTGCTTCTTCCCTCATTCAAATATGGACTTTGACATCTAGCAGCATCTAGTAAGGATACCTCCTTGCTCATTCTTGTGGTACATGTTAACCCACTGGAGGGGAGGATTTCTGGAGGAAGTGGCATTCTTGCTAGCAGACCCATGAAGGATGTGAAGGATTGAACCAGTCTCTCTGTGAAAATATGAGCTGTCTGTGATACATGTGTTTCATGAAGAAACAGACTTTGAGCCTATTAGCAGTCTATTTATTGTTTGTGTGGGTAGCCCCATTGCTACAATAACACTATCATTAATGAAATAAGCAAGGGAGAGATTTGTAGGGAGAGATGACACCCCTGGATAGAGCAGCTGATAAGAAGCAAAGACAAGGCATTTCTTGGGCATGAAACCGAAGAAGCAACATTCCAACTTTGCAGCTTGAACTGAATTGTGGTAATGAGCTTGATATTTGGTATCTATGGAAATGAAAGGTATGTTAACAAAAGTGGTAAGTTCAATAATTTCTGTGTCACAGAGATAGATGTTAAGTGCTTCAGATATAGTGCACAGAGAATTGTGACATAAAACTAGCATCTCCATTGTGCTGTGATGTTTAGAATGAAGTAGAGTTAGGAATTTGACATCCAAAGCTCATCTTTTGAAGATGTTTTGTGGAATGCCTTTGAAGATCAAGACTAAGAAGTCAAACAGAGAGTGGTTATATTGTGAGAAACGTTCTCCCAACGGCTGTTTCTGTCTTTTGGAGAGTGTGTGAAAATTTTGTGGTGCACAGTGGTTGATGGGTTTCACCCACATACTTTCCATGAGGGTGTTTGGTGCTTTGGGTAGAATAGATCACGTTCTGGAATGAATACATGTAGAATGTGAAACTTTGATGGTTTCTTTTGGATGGGAATGGGGCTCTTATTCTATGGAGTATATACATGTGTCAGCAAGTTTTAAATCTATTGTTTTGGCATGGCCCCACTCCATTTGGGATATGTTTGCCATGAGAAATTTTGCTTCTAATAAAGCATTTGGAGAGGCAAGGGCAATTTGGAAAGTTCAAAGGGAAACTTTGAGGACAGTTTCTCTCAAATGATCATCTGCTAGCAAAGGCTGTAGTTTCATGATATTCTGGATGGGTTCCAGTCTAGCATGAAATGTGATAGTTAAGTGTGCTGTTAATACAGTTTTTCTTTTTTATAATAGTGCATTTATATATGTTCTGCAGGACACTCACTTACATCTGTGATCTCTGTCTCTGGAGGAATACCCTTATTTGCTGAATGTTTTAGGGATGGTACTGGGGTTATCAAGAATATTCTCTTCACTGCCAATCTGATAGCATCTGGAGGTTTGGCTGCATATTACATATTTCTGGGAGTGTTTTGGATGGCTGTTATGTTTCTGGAGGCAGGTGTGCTGGTCCTTGTTTTTTTCTATCTGTAAGGTTATTTGTAGGCTACCCTTTTCAAGGCGGGCTTGGTGCCTGGGAAGTATCCAGAGACAGCTAGATGGTTTTTGACCTAAGAATGGGTGTTTGGAACACCAGAAATGTAGCCCAGGCAGAAGGGAATTATTAAACATTTGCAAACCACAATTCTGAGAGCAGAGGCCAAGGGCCATATCAGCTTTGCCCTACACATAACAAGAAATACTCCCCTCAGAAAGGTTTCAGTCATTAGTTACTCTGACCAAAAGGTTGCACTTGTGCAACAACGAAAAAAAGGAGGACTTCAAATTTATTCATTGAACAGTCATGAACAAAAACTTAGTAGTAAATCAGCTCTGGTAAGAAAGCCACCTTGTGCTGAATGCACCTGTCATGGTCTACAGACCTGCCATACACAGTCAGCCAAGTAATTTCCCCTGGTAAGCAATGATCCCAAGGCATATCATAAATATCACTCAGGTAAAGCTATGTGGAAAATGCAGCTGTGGACAGCTCCAGGGAGGCTGGATCAATAGCACAGACAGTCAGAGAAGAGGGAAAAGCTGGCAAATATCTGCCTTCAATTTAGTTTCTGCCTGATGTTGTAAATTTATGGTTGTCAGCATGGCCTGACTGGTTCTGGGCAGTGACTCCCAATGTTGCTTTTTCATGCAATATGTGGTTAAGAAGTCATCGTAATTGCAGTACTAAATGCCCAGCACTTCACCCACTGGGGGGAAAAAAAAAAAAAGTATTGATATGAGAGTTGTATGGAACTGACAGACAAGTCAGAAACTGCAAACCACTGGTTTGATTCTTTTTTTGTTGTTTTGTAGGCACTGAAATGATCCATTATGCTAAATGATAGATTTGTCTTCCTTTGTGTTCTTAAAAAAACATTTAGAAGTGCAACAGGTTCTGCCAGAAACATGAGTCTGGATCTAAACCTTTCTTAAATTAACTCAAAACAGTTCAGGAAGTTTACTCTCAAAAAACACCTGACATGAAATGGGAGTAGCATACCTGAAAATTGAAAGTGAGCCATTTAAGCAGATTTAGCAACTTTAATTTATTTTCTTCTGGTAGCTGTACTTATGGATAGCTCACATCTGGAACATGGTGACTGACACGGATCAACAGCAACACAGATCTCTAATTTTAATTTCTCTCTTTCATTTTATTCTTCTACAAATGGTTCTAGAGTTTAGACCTGGCACTGGAATCCAGAAGACATTTGTACAAAATAAAATTATTTCCAACTAATTTTTTCCCCCTACAGAAAGAGAAGTTGGATTCTTGATTTTATTCGTGGCTGTGATGCTAGAAGCAGAAGACATTTCTGTAAAGAGCACTAAAATTGAAATAACCATATGGGGGAGCTTGGTTGGAGCTAAGAGTTATGAGTATTTATTTGTGAATGAGATTAAAAAAGACAGAAGGATGAACATCCTGCACTGAAAAATCCTTTCTTATTTTAGTAACAACTCTGAAAGAGCAGTAAGGAAGCAATTTAAAACATCTATTGCATTTATATTGGCTTTTTACAAAATGAGTTTTCTCTTGTATATCTTACCTGCTCCAGAGGTTTAAATTAGGACACTTCATGTGATACCTTTCATTCCTGATTTACAAGTCAGGTTCAATAGCCAGAGGGCTATTATGCTGTCTACTTCAGTTTATAAACACAGAAGTTTTTCTTCTCTGCCTCAAAAAAAAGTGCATTCTGTATATAATAAAGCTCTGACAGCCTAAAACATTCAAAAGCCATGCAGCATCACCTCAAAATCACAGCTTTGATTGAAATTAACAACATCTTAATTTTAAAGATAATAACAATGAAGGGCTTCTTTAGTATGTAATCTGAGTTTTGCATCATTAAGTTTCTGTGAGGCCACACACTTGCAAGAGTTTCTCTATGAGAACAGAATGTACAGGTTCTTTTAGCTGTGTTTTTCTCTTACCGATTGTTTGCAGGAAGTGCCCTTTTTTTTTAAACAAGGACTCAATATTGCCAATATTCATGAAGGAATGACATCACTTTATAACACTGACTTTGCATTCAATATATGTAACCTTTATTGTTACCAGGGTGAGAGGTATTTTTGATATTTCTAGTTTGGCATTTTCCCCTTGTATCTTCAGAAAGTCAGCAAGTGAAAACTTTCTGAATATGGTAACACCACATACTCCTTGACTTTAACAATCAGTGTTGGTTTACGTTTGGGTTTTTTTTAAGGAAATGTGCAAATTCTTTTCTTTATTGCAAATTACATCCAGGGCCTAATACAGCTGGCAGAATTTATCTAAAAGATACTCTATGTAATAATAACTTGAGAATGGTCAATGTCAATACATACCATAAATGAAAAGAATATTATAATCCATAAGATACAGAAGTAACTTGTGCTACCTTGAAGGCAAAAAGAAATTACAACATCATGACATTGCCCCAGGGGTGGCTATTTCTGGTGTTCTTCTGCAGATGGCAGAGATTATTCTTCCCTTGTTCCCTGAGCTCTCCTGGTTATTCTCTACCTTTTACTGCAGGGCTTACACTTTCCCACATCTCCTCCCTCCAGCCATGTCTTCTTCTGCCATAGGTGGGAAATGACATACTCAACTGCAAGGTCAGATTTATCTCCATTTGAATGGGCTCAAAAAATGCAGCACAAGTGTTGTCAAAGGTTAGGGCTGGGCCAGCATCTAGACAAATGACAGGTGCTCTCTATTAGCCCCCCTTCCTTCCCAGAAGGGGAAGAGAATGGGAATAAAGGAGAGAGACTTATGGATTGGAAAACTAAAACAGCTTTAATGAAAATAATGGCAATAAAGTGAAATATATACAAATATACACCAAATCAATATAAACCCCAACCTGTCTGATGGCAATTATGTCACTGTGACCACTGATGCATTGGGCACACACTGGGGAAGTCTCAGGCTGGGCTCAGCAGCAGAGGGTAACTGGACTCAGGAGCTGGATTCTGGAACTGGATTCGAGAACACACAGACCGAGGTTGAAGGCATAATGGACAGTGTCTTATTCAGACACCAGCCACTGAAGAAGAAAACTTAACCTGTGTGATCCCTCAGCGTTATACTGAACATGACGTATATGGGAGACCTCGTTGGTCAGTCTAGGGTCACCTGTCCTGTCTGCTCCTCCCGGCAGGTGTGGCCTTTTACTTTCTGCAACCCCTCAACATAGTACATCAGATTTAGCAGTCACCTTGGTCTGCACAGGAGGAAATAGAGGCGAGAGATGTTATGTGCACTAAACCTTAGTAGTAGCTGTAAACATCAAGCTTATCACTATCGTTGCTAGAAGCAGATGCTGTCTGCAAAAATACGCCATTAACTTCAGAAAGTGCAGTTACTTAGAAGAGACTGAGCTGTAAAGTAAAATCACTGAACAGAATTAGTTCTGTTCTAACTCAAACCAGGACAAGTGTGAAACACTTTTATTCACAGGCTGAGGTAACTTGTGAGAATAAAGCTACAGTAGTCAATACACCATAGAGTAATTTTCAGCTGTAGCTATTTGCCATTTCACATCTTAAGGGAAATAAATCAAAACAGACACTCGAATCCAGGGAGCCTTCTCCTTAACAGAAAGACATGGGAAACCTAAGGTTATATGGTATGTACACTCACACCTTGCTTATCTCTATCACA
Organism: Ceryle rudis; assembly: GCA_033439905.1. Taxonomy (NCBI): domain Eukaryota; kingdom Metazoa; phylum Chordata; class Aves; order Coraciiformes; family Cerylidae; genus Ceryle; species Ceryle rudis. The sequence goes on from JAAGNO010006889.1 coordinate 117,913, forward strand.
CCAGGATGCTGAAAGCTGTTTCCTGGACATGATATACAGACAGACCACAGGAAAGGAATGAATGTGGCTTCTTGTGGTTATAGACTCAAGAAGAGAAGGAACACAAACTACCTCAAACCTCAGGACTGAAGATTCATACAAAATTGTAAAATTATCATAAAAAATAAGGCTTGGAGGCACTAGCTATCTAATCTTCTAATCCACCTCAGTGGCCTGGGTATGTCGTGATGCCTCAAGAAATTAGAGATGTGGCTGTGAGGATATTCGGAAAGTAAATTTCCTGTAAGTGCAAGAGAAGGCATTCACATTCACTGTTTTTAGGTGGGTGGCGAGTTTGCACAGACTCACTTCTGTCCTGAAGTTCTCGGAAGGTGGAGAAAGCCTCCTCCCACCCAAGCAAGAAAATGAGACTTTGCATCTCCACTAGAAATAACCCCTAACCTGGGTGACTCCATTGTTTATCTCTTACACAAAAATGGGACTCCACCATGAGAAGATAAGAGAGAGTGAAGGTGATTTCTCTGCCATCTGGTATGGGTAGAAAAGTACTAGCTTTTGGACAGGGCTGTTAGACAAATGAGCACTCCAATTACAGGAGACAGAAGAGCAGAAGGAGGTGACAAACTTAACCCTCATAGCTGTATCTTAGAACAAGCAGTGAGAAATTATGTCTGCTAGAAGGGGCTTGTAGCAGGACTGGTCACTGCACACAGGGTGCTGCACTACTGCAATTGCTAGCAGGCAGTGAAGAAGTCTTACGCAGCTGATTTGGGAGGAGGTAATAAAGTACCGTGTCATTCCCAGAGGTAAAAGGGAAGGAAAGGTCTGCAGGACTCTAAATGTGAAGTCTCACCTTGTTAATCCTAGGCACTAATTATCTGTTTAGAGTGGACATCTGTAGATTTTGAATTGTCCTAGGAGGAGTTTCTCTTTGTTTTGTCAGAAATTTTAGTTAACAGAGTGGTCACTAATGCTTTCACAGTACAGTAGATTATATGCAGATCCTCCTACTTCCTTATGTAATTACATGCTACCTCCTTGGGATGAAACACTGTATGTAATTCATTAACATTACATACGGATTATATTCTTTATAGTGCTATTATTCCTTTGCTGGCGCACAGACATAAACTAAGACACCAAAATGTACCTAGAACAGATCATCACTGTCCTAAATGCTTGCTACTAGCATAAGCCACTTACTAACCCACTTTCCAAATTTTTCTCTTTATGCCAAAAAGACTGTGCTGAAATCTGTTTTTCATTCCTTCTTAAGGAGAGAAATTTAAGCCCAGTGCTAAGGATACTTGATTTTTCTTAAGCTCTTCAAGAAAAGGATTTCATTAACCACATTGTATGATTTATGCTTGTGGTTTTGGTTTTTGTGAATTATTTTCCCTAAACTGGAGACCTGGGGACAAGGTTGTTGGAGAAGGAGCATCATTGACCCTATGACTGCTTATGCATCCCTGAAGTATGTGTCAAAGAATGGTTACTCTTTTGCCCAAAATTTCACACAGATCAGATAGATGGAAAAAACAAAGGGAAAGAAAGAAGTTCAACACTCTCTTTTTGAAGAGCTAGAAGAAATAATACTGACAAAGTATGAGGGGTTTTGTTTCTTTCTTTGTTTTTTTCGGGTTTTGTTGTTGGTTTGTTTTTTGTTTTTTTTTTGTGTGTGTGTGTTTCTGGTTTGGGTTTTTTTTTTTTCCTGATGTGTCATTTTTTATTTGTTGCTGAGGACAGTACATGCACAGGTAACTAGCTCAGTGTGCTGCTCTTCCACACACACATCTCTATCTCCATCTGATTTCATAGTAATTCCATTTCTTCACTCTCTATTTGACTCTTCTCTTAAATGGATGGAAGTTAAAAGACTGTAGGGGAGATATCTACATTACAGAAGTGACTGTTACAATTAGTATTGTTTTGTTTACTTTTTCATAGTCTCAGTGGAGAAACAATCACAGGAAATCATTGTTTTTGAAAAATGGTTCCTCCAGGTTAAATTAGGAGTCTATTATAAGGCAGCATTATGGAGGCTTTCCAGATTTCTGTTACATCAGAGAAGTAAAGGCTTTGAGAAGTTGGCAACATGTAATAATGTTATATGGCCAAGCATGGAAGAAGTCACAAATGCTGCATTCAAAGCAGATCTATGAGAAACTGCCTTTTCAGCTACATTTGCCCTAAATGTGTAGGGTGCTTGAATAGTACACAAATATACCATATATCTCTCCATCCTACAGGAACTACTTGGATGAACCCCAACCTCAGAATTAACTGCTCAGCACCAGAGACCATTATCAACTCCAGGTGCATGAGATCATTCTGCCCTTTTACCTTCAAACCACTCTGTCTCCTTGTTCTTTCCTGGCACTTGTTTGTTTCTAAACCTGCAACCAAAAGAGATTAGAAACAAATGCTATGCAAAAGGTGACCTTTGGAAATGAAGAACTTTTACAAAATGAATGCCTCCAGTTTTCTTCTGACAAGGCATCTACTCTCCAACTTGTTTACAGACTGTATTGTCATTCTCTAGCACAGAAGTTGACAGCAGTGGCAGAGAGAATTCCTTGGGGTCATGCACTTTGCAAGAGCAAATACCTTATGCCTGAAACAAAACCAATATAAATCCTAAAAACATCTCTTGTACTTTTATTTCTGCAACCTGGTGACTGGGGAGGAGAAGCAGCTGGGACTGCAGTATCCTATAACAGTGGGTGTGCTGCAAACTCTGAACTGTCTCAAAATCAGTAGGGGATGAGTTTTTAAGGTCAGTGCATCTAAAGCTGTGAAGGGAACACCATCAACTCTGGGTAATTAGAGCTCAGCCAGCTAATACGTGTGAGCATGAGGTTCATGCATTGCTCAGCTCTTTTCAGTAAAGAAAATGTCTTGATTCTACTTGTAATATGTTGCAAGCTGTGGTGGTCCATAATCTCTTCAGCTCAGCTGATGGCTTTGTCCATCTCAATTCCAGAAAGAACTACAGAAAAATATCAGTCTAAGTCTGTTTAATCTTTTGCAAAGAAACCCACTGCTCCATGACGTCTCTGCTTCTCCTCCCTGAGACAGTCACAAAGCACTTCAGAGTGGTCATAAATACAGTGTATTGCTTTTAGAGGCAAAGTTGCTCCTCCTCATTCTCTGTTGACCATGATGGAAATCAGATAAATCAATCAATAATGCTTGTTTAATATTTTCTCATCACTATCAAGAGAGGTGCAAAAATGAGTGATAGAATGATTTTTTAATGCTCAAGATTTATTGGTCCTACAAAGCCAGAACACACATCGGAATTCTGAATAAATGCCTGCTCATGCAGCATGTTTTGATAAAGTACACATTAAAGGCATAGTGTTTTATTTCAGCAATAATCCCTTTTCCAGCAGTACCAAAGAATGAGAAAGTGTCTTTCATAATCATCATTTGTTACAAGAAAGGCACAAAACCAGATCTTCAAGGTGTTTTTTTTCTGTAGTTATTGGAATGAATACATGTCTTCAAGCTGATTATGAACAAAATACTTCTGCATTCATGCTCTGGAAGGGCAAAATACTAAAACAACTGCATCCTTCTTCAGACAGTTTTTATGCTGACGGAACTGAGTAGCAGGCATTTGGAAACATTCTGAGACTTTTCAACCAGACAGAAGAACAGTTGACTCTCAGAAAGCACAGTTCATTTCCCTGGGCTTTTGAAATATATTTATTAACCAAGAACAGATACATTGGGTAAAATCTTTAGTGGATGTAACTCAGGATGGTACTGTTGGCTTGAATAGACCTAGTCCATGTACTAAATTGGAATTAGTTCTTTAGGATGCAAAAACTCCATACAGAGCCTTTAATATCCACTTCTAATTTAGCTCACGTTGTAATGACATAAAGCTACCACTTGATGGCTCTTCATTAATTTAGATGAATGAAACGAGTTAATGGATCCCGACCAGTCCCTGACAGTGCACACAGATCTTATCTGCAGACTCACCAGAAGAGAAAAGCCTGTGAAGCTCGGAGAACAGAATGACTCAGAAGACATTTCTCTTCTTCCTCACGGGACCAGAACACCGTGATGCAATCTGCCACTGCTTTCACTGCCCAGTCTGTGGATTTTGCTTTCTGGAGCTATCTGCCCCAAATCTTTCAATATTAAAACCAGATGCAAACCAAACCAGCAACAACAGAAGTCTGATAGCTTCTCTGACTTTTGTACACCAAGTTCCAGAGGTGGGGAAGGAGTGAGAGAGTAAAAAAGAGCACTGGAAATAAATACCTCTATGAAGAAATTACAACATCAAAATGCAATTCCCTTGTTCATGTTTTTCTTAGAAAGCAGTTCAATTCCATCTGGCTGTGGGCCTGCAGCCAACACTTGCTTCAGAAGAACTGAGCCTTTCAAATAAAAATAAATAAATAAGCAAACAAATAAATAATGTATCAAGTAGCTCTTGCACCCATCTCTAGCATGGAGACAATCTCAAATCTGAGATTGTTCCAAGCCAGTTTTGCACCCCCATGGAAACACTTATCTTGCTTAGTCTGATGAGGTTTCAAATAGAGCCACATTACACATACATTCAAGAGAGATGGAGGTGAAAGGAGAGTATCAGTCAGATGACATAGAACAGGTAAGGTTTTCTTCTCAGTGACTGGAGCAGCACAGGTGGGGAGTTACATGCTTGCTGTGGTAATGATTATTTATTTATTTTCATCACTAACCAGCTCTAAACAATAGTGTACTATTCAAATGCAGAAGGGGAAACTACAAAAAGCCCCTGCAAAGAAGAGGTCATTTATTTGCAGCAGCTATTGCAATATTACAAGTTGCCAAAGAAACATGAAGTTCATGCAAAGCCAGCCACTGCCTCTGCATCCTACAAATGCACTCTGCCCATAGCTGACAACAATGACAATGGATTTTAATTGTGACTGGTTGATGGATTCTGACATGAAACTCCTTAATATTTCTTGCTACACATGCTGTTCTGAGATGCAGGGTTTTGTTTCATGCTGCGTGGGGGAGAAAACCCAGATCACTAGCCATTGGACACACCTTCCCAACAGAGCTTGGAGATTTGTTCTGAAGCTTTCTGAGCAGGGAAATGAATAGAAAACTGTCTCATCATTCCCATTTCAGTTAGACTTAATGGAAACTCTCTCTACTGTGAATGTAGTACCATGGTCAAAATAAAAACTGACACACAGCAAGAAAAGTGGCCTTAGTGGACAAACTCCTGGCAATAATTCTGGGGATAACCATGGAGTAAGATCCTGTTTCTTAGTATGACACAATAATGACGCCACAGTGAAGTACTCCTCCTGCTGAAGAATTTCCCGCCTCCCTTCTTGAGACCTCCCAAAAGTTGGAAGAGACGAACATTTGGAGACGATGGTAGAGAAGAGAGCCAGAAGAGTCAAGGAAGATATGTCATATACCACTCCTGCTGGCTCATGCACAAAAGTGGTCAGGTGTCAAGAAAGGAATTCATCCCATTCTTGCCTACAAGTTAGGATTAGAGGCTGATTTTCATCTTGGATTGCAAGATCAGGGAAGGGGGTGAAGTGGGAAATGAGAAAGAACATATCTGATATGACATTATTAAGTTATCTGTCCTTAATCTTTGGCCCAATAGTTTGGACAGCAAATCTGGCTTCTTGTAAGTGCAGCCTTTAGCCAAATGGAATCCAAAATTAGTCCATTTGCTTGAAGGACTTAGGAAAACAAAAGAAAATCAGAGCAGTATAGGATTATGTCCCAGATTTTAAACAATCTATAAACAGAGAAGGCTATATGGCTAGATGTGTGTTTTCATGTACCTCTGGGAATTTAACTTAATGTCTAAGATCCAGGGTAAACTGAAAATCTGAGGATTGTCTCTTTCACTTCAGTGGATGAAAAACAAGCTTCTTTAACATCTTCCTCTTAACACTCGCAATGTGATATGTCAGCATTGGCTAATTAAGGGATTTGTGAGTATGTGCTTTACCAGTTTTCTTTTTTGGGGTTAGCCAAGTGAGAGTAGATTTAGCACCACCCCAGCTCTCACTGCCAAACCCATAAATAATTCCATCATCCCTGCTAGATCTGTCATTGATAAAGGCAGTTTAAGGAGCCATCCTGAATGCAGCCAGATAAGGGCAGAAATGGGTGATGATAAGATGGAAGGGCGGGATCCCAAACTGTCACTATTTATCAGAGCAGCATGACCAACTAAGACACCAGCTCCCCAGCTGCCAAGTACCAACCACGTCAGAATGGCCTTGTGTCTTTGAGCACGTCCCTTTTGACACCACACCTTTCCTGCACTTGTTGCGGAAGAAAGGGGGAAGACTACAGCCACCCTGGCACATGCAGAGGATGAGCTCTAGAAGAAGCTGAGCTCTGACCTTCCCTTCTCCAAGGAAACTGGTTTGTTTGTTTGTTTTTTGAAAAGGGGGGGGGGGGTAAATAAATAAAGTGGAGCTTTTTTTATGGAAAAAAAGAAGTCTTGGAGTTGGGATTTCTGACAGATTTCCAACAAGATAAAAACATGACAAATTTTCACCATCTCTAGATGCAGCCTATGGTGAATATTCCTCAGAGGTGATGGGGGAGGGAGAAGCAGGAGTGAGAGAATACATTATTTCCATCTGAAAATAATTTAAAGGGGATATTTATCCTACTGGGTAGAACAACTCATAACTAAATCAATGTGCCTGGCCAGTGAGGTACTATGAACAGGGAAAGAAGATCCGTTCACTCTGGCAGGCGAAACACAGCCTGAAAAAATTGAGAAGTGCTTCTATAAGCAACCCACTAACTCTGATGTATGTATTTTCTCTGGGAAAAGTGCACTGAGTATTTTGATTTGGGCATATTCTTGATTACTTCCCCCGAAGCAAAGAGGCAGCCATGAGGTATGAGTAAAGGAACTGAATGGCTTGGAAGCTGCCTGCAGCTTGGGCATTGAAAAAATCTTTGCTTTATAACACTGTCATTTAGTCTTGATGAGAATGAGTATATTTCGGTGAGATTTTTGTTGAAGGCTGCATGGAAAAAACATGAGGAAACATGGGTAAAATGAGAGATATGGTCTAAGACCAACAATATCTTGACTGTTACAGATGCAATCCTTCGTGGAAAGTGTCAGGAAAGAGGCAGGCAGCCTTCATCATCAGGTTCCCTTTCTAAATTTTTTTTTGCTTGCTTCTCCAACTCGGCTTAAAAGGGAAGCGGGTTGGTTGCCTATGATCCCTTTCACTTCGGTGTTGCTTGTCCCTTTTTCTGTGGTGTTATGGCATCGTATGCTTTGTGGCCAGGGACTAGCTTTCTCAGCTATGTTAATATAGCACTGAGCACAAGAAGTCAAGATCTAGGACTAGTAGACATTACCACAGAGAAAACTATGTAGAAGCAGAGTAAAAAGGCATTTGCTATTACTTAGACTTTCCTAAGTGTTTCCAGAAATAAAGCGTTCCCTTCCCACTTAGTGGGACCACATGAGCTTCTTCGTACACAATGTTTTTCTCCAAAGCTCCAGGGACTTGATAGAGTTTGCCTTGCCCTTTGCTGCTTACTGATATACTCACCTGGAACATCTCAGACTCCTTCCTCACCTTTGTGAAAGATGTAGACATAAGACACCATGGGTGGAGACTTCTGGAATAACAGTTGGAGAGAAAAGTTGAAGGTGGTTTGGTGTTCTTCTCCAGTGTGAAATATTTGCTCCAGGAAGTGTAGGGCCATGACAAAGATCTCAGAGCAGAGTCAGATCCATTGGAACACAGACAAAGCTTCCTGTCCAAGTGTTCCTCAATCCCTAAATCCCAAAGTAATAGGAAATGGTTATTTTATTTATAGAAAAAAAAAAAAAAAATTTACCTTCTCTCTCCTTATTACACACAAATTGCAATGACTCTTTGACTTTAACATAGAAATAAGCCATATTTTTTTCACGCACAGCCCTTGAGCTCCTCAGGAAACACTTTTGCAGCAGACAGGAAAGTTCATGGAGCCAGTAGAACTGTTGATGTTCATTTGGATGGAGTCTGTGAGGTTTGCAAGCAAGCACAAGTATTTCCCCAGGTCATGCAAAGAAAATTCCTTCCACACAAGATAGCAGGTTGCTCTATTCAGTCCTTGGATCAGCCACAAGCCAACCAGAGCTCATATACCTGCCTTCTCAGGAGGTTATATTGCTTCTGGTCTAAATCCATGGCTCCCACTCAAAGCTCAGCCAAAATGATCTTGTGTCTGTCTGCAAAGTACCATGTAGCCATACCCATGATAACAGGCTTTGGAAAATAAAGCCTGAGCACTGATCTGCAATGCTTTGAAGAAATGGCTTTGAATGCCAGGACCACTCTTGCTTAGCAGATTTCAGCCTAATCTGATTTATTTATTGTTTAACCTGCCATGTGCCTGCAAACCAGCTGGAAGCACAGCCGGCTAATTAGTGGGCTGTGCCAGCATAGGCTGTCTTTGATTGCTTGAGACAAGATGCCTGTAAGATGGACAAGATTTAAGTCACACGGTTATTGTCTATGACCTTCTTTTAGATCTTAATGAGGTCTGAGAGGCTGAGATGTTCTGTTGGAGAAGCAGCAGCTATCTGACTGCATAACTGTAAGGGCTGCATCTGGAAGTTATTTCATCTTGGGCTTTCCCTGTCTTTTTCTCCATTCTCTCTCATACATCTGTGAGGTGGAATGTGTTTAAAGCACAATCCAGATAATGCCTCTAGATCTTCTTCTCCCCTGTTTGCATCTTTCAGGTGGCATCTGTGCTAACACATTTCCCACTTTTGCTCTAGACAAATGAAACATCACTGGCTTTCTCAAAGGCTGTGTGAAATAGTGGAGATTTTTCCTTACTCTGAACACATCCACTGGTTGAAATTCCCCTTTGTAAAGAAAACTGTTAGCTCCAGGAAGCAAGCTTATCCTGAGCAGGAACAAAGCATATTGAGGATTATCCTAGTCCCCATTTTTCATGATTACTTTACAAGTAGAATTTCAAAGTGAAGTTACTCTCCATTCTATCTTATTCATGGACTGGTCCTCCCAGCTGCTGCATATACTCCTCTTCTGATATAAGAGGGTGTCACAAGACCTAACAAAATCAACACTTGAGTAAGCTAGAGAGGCAACTTTCTTATTGGCCAGTATTTGAACTCTAACCGTTTGGGGAGGTTATATATAAACAAATATATATTGCTTCATTAAATATATATTGCTTTAAGGGCTATTGCTGGCCCCAAATAGTTAAAGTTCACCAGTTCATGTTAGCATCCACTCTACTAAGAAGATGAAGGTCTGGGCCAGAAAATGAGAAAGTACTAAGTAACTGACCACATTAAAAATAACAAAACAAAAGAGAAATAAAAAGATGATCTCAATAATCTTATGTCCTTTTATTGGCCTGGAAAGGGTGGAGGAAGCAGGAGGACGGAAGGGCAGGAAGCGATCTCTTTACTCCACAAGGGTTCTGGCAATCTGGCTGCCTTTGGGGGACTGGGAGAAATGGGAAAATAAAATAAAAACATGTTCAAAATGCCAAAAATGGTAGGAAATGGTTATCAGCTTAAAAAGTTCCTCCAAGGGTTATTAATAGCTAACAGCAAGGAAATCATGACTCACTGAGCAGATAAGTATATTCCAGCCCCTAAAATGTGAATTGGTTCAAAGTTGCTTAACCCTGACTATTCTGTCATAACATACAGGGAAGGGCTATCACCAGAGTATCACAAGTACATAAACGCATCTCTGTCTTGCAAAGAACTTAAACATGTGCATAAGCCCTGTTACTTTTTAAGAGCTGTAAGCACATAAAAGTGAGTTAAATCTGGACAAAATTTAGTACTGGATATTGAATGCATTGTAAAAAGAATTGGGACATGGGTCTTTTTCAGACATTTAGAGTATTTTGCATGTAAGTGGCTAACTAGCGGTGGTTCTGTCTTGGACCATAAAATAACAAATGATCCTACAATTTCATGTCACCACTTGAATCACAAGCATTCTTATTTTCTGACATGTGTCAGGAAACTGAGGCACAAAGACACTATGGGCCACTCTTTAAAACTCTGGTTGCAGAAGTGTAGCTGCCAATAGTCCCACAGCAATCTATTTCCAACAGCCACAAAGGCATATTTGCTCAGGACTATACATGTGAGTTTAACTACTGATCCAGATACCTGAGTAGCACTTTTTTTAATCTAACAGATGTTAAGCACCCAGGAAGTCTAGGGGCTGAGACAAAGCTGGACTAGAGGCATGATCAAACAGACAGCTGTGTTGCAACGGAGTGTGAGTACAGCCAGTCAGATCCATAGACCTGTTATCCACTGCTGCACATTAGCATTGTAAAGAAAAATCCCTGTGTTGATAGTTAAGCTAGGTAGAGGCTAAGGGTAGTGCAACACTAGAACTGCATTCTAAAGATCAAGCAAGCAAGCAGTGAGCAGATGAGTGGAGTAGGCCAAGATCACTTGAATTTTGGACGAATGTATAAGCCTTACAATTATCTTTCCTCTTGGTTGGAGTGGTTATTTCCTTTCAGATCCAGCAGTTTTTCTGCATCATGTCTGGCTGCAGCAGTGTTGGTAACATGTCTACCTTAAAACCATGGCTATAAAAATGACTTTTTGCATATTAAGCTGCCTAAAATGTTCTCTTGACATAACAATTATTGCATTTTTTTAATCACCTAGTCATTGAATGGGCCAGAGGGAGAAGAGCTTCAGTCGTATCACAGCCCATTCCCCACTATCACTTCCTCTCATAGCTGTTTTACTACCTGGCATGTGAAACCTCCAACAAAAGGAGTGCCACAAATCCCCAAGTAGTCTACCTGTGAGGTTTGATAAGCCTCTTTTATGTTTTCCCAATGTCTAGCTTATACCTCATCTGTGGCATTGTAAGCTCCTGACTTTTTTCCTGTCACCAGTGGACACAGAGAACACACTGCTGCTTTCCTTTGATGTCACCTTCTCCATGTCTGGAGTTGGTCCTCTTCTCTTCCACACACATGGTATAGCACTGAAAGCATAGGAACACAGAATTTTTTTCAGTGTCTTATACAATGGGAATTCATCCTGATTGGGCTGCTAGGAAAGAGAAGAAAGGGAAGCTAATAAATCTTTTCCGTCTCTCAATCTTATGGTTTTCTATTTTTACATTGGAATGGAACATAATATTCTAAGTCCTTCAGAACAACAATATGTCAGGCAATTGGTAACAATGCATTGGGCTTTTGGATGGGGGATGTTCTTTTGTGGCATCTGTGTGAAGGATAACAAACAGTTTTATGGTTTCAATGAAATACTTGTAAAGTGGCCTCTACAAGTGTGACTGATTGTCTAGTTTCATTCCATTTTCTGTTTTCACTGGGTTATGTTAATCACTAGGTATTATGTATACTCTGCATTTCATCATTTCAAACCCATAATTAAAGAATTTGTGTACCGGGGTAAGTTCATGGTTTCTGTGAAATTCTTGTTTCGTATAAATAAAAGCTTGTTTGCCTACATGTCAATGAATCAGAATATAAAAGGTGTTAGGAAAAAGCAAGGGTTTTTTTTAAATTTCTTTCTTTCATGACTGTACATGTATATTTATTTATTATATGCACTTAGCTTAAGCAAAAGGAAAAATTTTGTTCATTTTTTATTTGCTATGTATTTCATGAAATGTATTACACAGACATTTAGAATATAGCAGACAATATGGAACATATTACAGCCTATAGCAGCTGTCATGATATTTCAAATATATTACATGGAATGACATAAAATATTTTCAACATATTCTTATAATTTTAACATATATCGTGTGGTGTCCCATATTTTAAGCAGCAGAACAATGGGCCAATTCTTTTTTTTTTTTTTTCTTTCAAAAATTGCATTTTATATATTGTCAGATATATTTTTACCATGTGTGCAATAAATTATATGAAACACATAACACACATATGGAAAAGGTATGACTTTTTTTTAGTGGGGGGAGGTTGTGGATTGCTTAGCAAGGAACTTAAATCCTTTGTGCATTGTTCAACAATGGTCGGTATCTCTGGTCTGGTCTGCAGGGAAGGAGGTTTGTAAAACATGTATTTGTTATTTCCAGCAACTGAGATACTTTCTGGTGAAGTTAAGATCGTAGCATACAGTCACAAAAATCTGTACCCTGGAACAAAACATCAGGGACAGCTTGTCACAGGGCAGTCTATTCTTTGCTGATCATGAGAAAGTCATGAATGCATGGCCCTCTTCTACATCACGTCTTGGAAAGGAGAGATATCACTGGAAGTAGCTAGTCTGAGCTAGGTGATTGCAACAAGTGACAGCAGGGTTATCTACGCCCCGAACACAACCCAGTTTCTGAGATGGTTTCTGTTGCGTCCTTGCCTTCTCCCTGAAGGTGATGGGAAACTCAGAGTAATTTAGTTAAGCTAGCTGAGCCTTAGTGAAGCCAATATCTGTTTTGAGACAGTAATCAGGTTAGTGCACTGGGAATTGTAACGTGCAGAAATAGATTTAAGTGCATCAAAACTACAGGTTTTTTTCCATCATAATTAATTTCAGATGCCTATTGGTCACATTTTAAAGAAATACCTTAAAACCTGGACTAATCTGCAGGTGATTTGGTCAAAGTATCTGTTCTGGTCTGTTCTCTGTCCAGAGCAATCCTGTGCTGTTGTCCAATGAGTCCTCTCTTGGACATACTCGTTTTGGTGGGTAGCATTTCCCTCTCTCCACTCTGCCACTGTTCAGATCTGAACAGTCTCCAAACCCAAGCAAGATGAGATCCAAGCCTTAAATCATAATGTAGATGATACTTTTACCTGTGACTTTGTGAGGGGAAGTCAGTCAAGAGTGCACCTTCTCTGTGCCCTGCTGGACTATTACACCTTTTCTAAATGCCTACAGATGGTGGGTTGCAAGGTTCCTATCTCACTACTAGAAATGCAGAGAGCTTAAAACATGCACCACCAAGGGAGGCTTCAGCCCAAGAGAAATAATCCAATGCAGGATTCCAGTAGCGAGTCTAGATTTTATAAATACAAATCAGTTCTTTGAAAAAGTTATCCAAGCTGTGTAATAACTGAACTGAACTGTTAATTCTTTTACTAGGACTATATTTTTTTTCCAATATGCCTGAAAGATGAAAGATTTTACTAGTTGAGGCAAACAGGAATTAGGGCCAGGGGGGACTGTCTTTTAGGCTTTTAGGACAAGTGACACTCCTTGTTCTATATGAGCATACCAGCTAGTATGAGGGGTCTTTAAGGTTTACTATTTGACATTTGAGGAGCAAACAGCCATCTTCAGGTCTCCTTTTATGGACTTGCCTTATAGAATGATCCTTTATAATATAATCCTTGCCTTCTGATGCACCATGTTTGTATACAGCTCAATATTGGGTTTATCCTTATGCCTTTTTACTTTATTAGTTCCATGCCATCCAAACTCTGTAACAGCTGCATTTGAGTGGTGGTCTTCCAGACATGTCTTACTGAGTCTTTGCTCCCCATGAAGACAGCACATGTGCAGTTCAGCTATGGATGAAGATTGTGTGGGAGGGAGGTGAAACACATTAGTTATTGATGGGGATGGCATGTGAAAAGCACAGTCATCCTGTGAGACCTGAGCTTAGGGAGGAATGATTCTGTGGAGATTTTAGGTGGTAAAATCTAAGAAATCTTGACAGAGCATTGATAAAGTCCAGGTTTTCTGTTTGAGTGGATGTTCACAGGTATAAAAACTGAAACAGCTGTTGGTTGACACAACAGTCTTCTCAGCTTCTACACATGAAATGCCTGATGGGTAGCATAGAAAGTGAGGTCTTTCAAAAGAACAATTGTCATTTTGTCTTTGACAGTAAAATTGTCAATGATAAGGCATCATATATTGGGGTCTTTCTGTCACTAGTTATTGCCTGGAATCATTTTAAGGAAGACTCTTAGAATTTTTTAGTCTAAGTCACATAACTTAGAAGAAATGACATGTTGCAAATCAATGCTGTGAGTTTAAGCATTTAGTCCACCAAGTCCCTGTCTTGCAAGTAAGTAAGACATTTTGGTCAACATACATACATATATACACACATATATAGGTAATAAGCCTGAAGCAAGACATCCATTGTCAATTACAACATCAGTGATGAACACTTGGAAAAGCTGCAAGCAAATTTCCACAGCTGGAAGTGCTGAACTACCTTCCTGATATCCACAGGTCTCTCCAGGATCAGTCAAACAGACAGACAGACACTCTGTGATGACTTATTCCTCCCTGAATCACCTTGACTACGTTTCCTTCACATTGAATTCCCATCCAGAACAATTCTTCCTCCCTCCTGCCTGCGTGATTTCCATTCCAGTGCTGCTGGGGCTGCAGCAGGGGAAGAACTGAGGCATGTGTCAGAGCCATTGCACTAGCTCTCCCACATTAGAGATGTTCAAGGAGGAGGTAGAATCTGCTGAAGGAAGCAAGTATGTACATACCTCTGTGTAGGGCAACACAATTACACAATGAATAGTATGATGAGGAGAAAGCCCCCTCTTCTGCACTTGAAGAAATAGAGGTGACTGTGACCCTTAGGAAACAATGTCATAGGCTAAGCAGATCTGACATGGATTATATCAGGCAGAGAAAAGTGTTGTAGAAACAGGAGAGGAGAGAATGGCTGCAGCTTGCCACAGATTCCTGACATGATTAAGAGACAGGGAAGAAAAAAGGAAAAAGAAATATATACACTTAGCTAGAAATCCGTTTTTTTTCCCCTTGTTTGTTTTCTGGCTTTTGAGCTTGCACTATGCATTTGGATCGTATAAAATAATAACTTTTTCCTTTTTTTCCATGCCTTTAGGAGTATCAGTCTTTCATTTTGGTGATATCATCCCTTTCCTGTCTGAGTTGTAATTTTGGGTGGACTGCTGGAAGCAGAAAAGCCTGTATATCTTCTCCCTGTCATACGAATTTTCCGTTCTGTTTTGTAACACACCTAGGGCCAAGAGAGCACAGGAAATACAGAGGAAAGTATTTCCTAGGGAAAAGTGCATTAAAGAAGAACAGCTCTGTGAAGGGATGACTGTGTGGCCTTTACTTTATCTGGCTGCTCAGGAGAAAGGTAACTAAGTCATGGTCCTTATGTACTGCTCTTCCTGTTCATGTCTTAGAGATACGCTAGCGTTGAGTTTTTAAGTGTTGTCACCAGTTAAACGAGTGTGCCCAGGCTCTTGGAATAATGAGACATTGTGCTATCAGTTTATAGGTGCAAAGAGACTTTGCATTTCTGTGGTCATGACTGCTCACTGTTATCGTCTCATGTTATTATCCAAATGTGATTTAATATATATCATTGAGTTCTCCGAGTTCTCATTTGTACTAAATAATATCACTGAGAAAAAAAAAAAAAAACGGAAAAAAAAAAAAAAGAGTTCATTCCTGATGAGCTTTTTTTCCACTGATAGAGATGACACCACAGTATTTAGTCATCTCAAGTCAATGGCAGGTCACTAAGAAAAATGCGAGCACTGTACTAGCCTGTGTAGAGAGGATTACTACTTTCAAAATGTGTGGAATAAAAAATCTTTCTGTGATAGAGCCACACAGATGTCTTTGTCCCCTCTGAGGCATCACACTTGTAAGAAGTGAATAACGTTTAGAGAGTCCAGAGATGAGGGCTTAGGGCTGTCAGAGTCTTCAAAAATAGGAGTTATATGAAAAAGAATGAGGAAATCAGGATTTTCAGTCTAGAGAAGAGAAGTCTGAGGAGAGGGTGCTCAACTGTCTTTAAACCATGATTTCTTGTTTGGCCTCAGCAAATAAATAGCACAGCTGAATTTTTTTTTCTCCTTCATTACAGTTGCCTTTTATGTATTAATATTATAACATGATAGATGCAAGGTTTTCAAGAGGAGATAGATCATCTGTCATAAGTGACATGGCTGTTGTTGATTCCGCAGTGGGCAGGGAACAGATGAGGATGTCTCTGAAAGATCATGTCACCTCTTCGATGGGATTCTGGAAGTCCTTTAATGTGCTAATCTTAATTATTTCCTTCTGAGGAATGATCTCCAATAATGTAAATAATAAGCAACTCTACCCTTAGCCCTCTGCAATTTATCTATACACTGACTGAATTGTTAATGCCAGATACGAATGCTGTACTTCAGCAGTGGTCACACCAATGACAAATACTGTTGTCTATCACTTCTCTATTTCTCCTCAGTGTATCTTTTTATACTTACAGAAATCACCTTTTACCTTCTTGACACCGTGTCCACAGAGGCCCTCAAATTATTATTGAAACTGCAGCTGCTGTGTGTAGAATCCTTTATCCTATACATAAACTTCATTACATGTTTTGTGCCTAGATGGATGACTACAGATGGATGCATCTGACCTGTGCTGCATTGTGTCTTGTACTGAGTCTGCTGACTGACCCAAGGCAATCAGAAACAATGAGCAGCCTTCACTATTTACCGTCTTCTGTTTCCCCAGCCCATTTCTCTTCTTATTAAGACTTTGTACACTATGAAAACTTTGTAGGTATTGGTATTATAGTTCCTCCCAGGTTGCTGAGATCTTTGAAGAGCAGTGGGATGGGAATGGATACCATCTGAGACTTTCCACAAATCCTTTTCCTTCAAAGGACTTTTCTCTTTTACAGTTTCATTTGAGTCCCACAAGTCAAGCATTTCTGAGCTATTGAATGAAAGCCAAATGCATTTTGTGTATTTCTATCTTCTTAATTAAAACATCCTGCAGGGCAAAGTCAGATGTCTTACAGAAGTCTGTTACATCAACAAGATTATCTTTAGCCACCAAACTAGTAATTTTATCAAATGAAGATATCAAGTCAGTTTGACAGGATCTGTTTCCCATAAAACCCTGTTGATTGGCCTAATTTATATTTCCTAACATAATTGTTTATTAGCTGAGCCCACGTCATGTCATGATTTCTCTTGGAATGTATATCAAGCTGTCAGACTTACGTCTATAATGGGATATCACAGAAATGTGAAATTTTGTTTGGAAGGGAACTCTGGATGTCATGTTTTCCAATACCCACAACTCAAAGGAGGGCCAACTTCAAAATCTGCTCAGGGCCTTGTCCAGTCCAATTTTGAGTCCCTGTGAGGACAGAGATTCCACAGCCTCTTCGGGAACTGTTCCCAGAGTTTAATACAGATGTACAGATTTTGACCTTGATCTGAAATCCAAATTTCTCAATAGGCGAAGTGGGCCCATTGCTTTTTCTGTGCATCTCTGAAAGTTTTCTAGTTCCATCTTCTCTGTGAGACTCCATTAGATAACTGAAGACAGAGATATGTTCCCCCCTTTGCCTTCCGCTCTCCAGGATGAACAAATCCATCTTGCTCTGCTTCCCACTGTACATTATGTGCTCTAGCCCCTGAAAGCTCACTGAAGCACCAAGCTCCCTGAAAACTGCAGCAGTAAAAGTTGTTGATTGTGTGCCATCCTTCAGTACTTTAACAACTGGAAATGTGTTTCAGGCTACATCTCTTACACTCCCTACTGTAAATGAAGATTGACAAACACCTCTGAGGGAGCCTTATTTCCACAGAGGCTGGTTTAAATGTGAATCCTTTTGGATAACTGAAATGAGGGGAGAATAACCCCACCAAAAGAGTGCAAAAAGAGTGCACCTGGCTAGATCCTTCAAATTGTATGGGTCTAAGTTATCAAATTGTAACATCTACCCTTTACCCTTTCTATTGTGTATCCTTATTCTAGCTAGAATGTAGTATACAGACCTCATACAATACAGTTTATTTCAAGTACAGGAGAGAGGTATTTCCTGAAAAATTTTTCATACTCTGAATTGTCACATCCTATCTGGTATCAGATCCCTTATTAGTTTTCCTTTGGTGCTGCTTATTTTAAAACAAGCTATTTGTGGTGTCCATTGTGCTCATTGCTGTATCTTTCTCCTTGCAGCTTTCTACCCCACTTCTTCATAGCTTCTGATTTATGTCAATTACTGTTAGCTTCTCCACTCTTTTATTTGCTTTATATAACATGTATGTCTGTAGATGACTGTGTGAGACTTTCAAAGTCCCTGCTAAACCAGCATGGTTTTATAATGAGCACATCCTCTTTCTAGAGTTACATCAGTTTGGTGGAATCAATTAAGATTTCTTTTAGAAGTTCCTGACTACCGTTCATATTTTTGCCACTGCTCTAAAATCTCTGTCTCTACTGCCTTGACTAATAATTAATTTTGGCTTGGTGGAACTGGCCCATTTGAAGCATCAAATATACAAAATATCTGTTTATATACTTATGAATACACTGCCTCTACATGTATGACCACATAAACACACATGCACATGTACACACACACACACACACACAATCTTACTGTAGACCTCTATAGGTCAGAAAACCCAGTCATGCTCAGCCTGTTATTAGGAATTTGCCTCACTCTACCCAGGATCTCCTTCCCACTTAGCATTATGGAAAAGAAAGGTAACTGAGAAACCTTCCCAGAGTCACAAGTTAAGAATCCTTGGAGCTTATAATGGTTCCACCCTACTTCAAAAACTATGAACTTTGTAATTCCCATGGTAACCAAAATGTCTGACCAAGTCATCCTTAAATGTTCTGCCCCAGTTAAATACAGCTTTGATTGTGCATAAAATAAAGTGAAATCATATTACTGTCTGATTATCCTTTATAGTAAACTATACATAGCAGCCCTATAGCAGGAAAACTGAGAACTGTAAATTATGTTTTCATACCATATATGTTTTTCCATGTGGAACACTTTATTTTGTTTCTCTTGCTTGAAGGACACATTGGGGGATATTTTAGAAGGGTGTTTCTTCCCACGTTTTTAAGCAATACAGCTGCTCAGATAGACTCTTTTGTTCTTTGTACTGAACGAATGGAATTGACAGAAGGAAAGAGGCACTCAGTTTCCTACGTTACTTTTCTTATACTCACATAATGTCTCCTTTTAGCTCTCTTACCTACAAAGTGATGAGCTTGGGGGACTTAAACACAATTAATAATGATTATTGCATATTTAACAATCTTTTGGGTGTGATATGGAACCGTGTCATCTTTCCCTGTTCCCCACCTCAAATTCCTCATCACATTGTGCTCTCAAGGAATATGACCATCTTCCTTGTAAGACCAACATTGAGTATACCACAGTGTGAAAGAGGTCTGAAGGAGGTGGGATGTATGAAAGAGCTGGTTTTCAATCTCTCTGGTTAGAGTTCTTTGCCCTCCAGATGAGAAGCTGAGGCATTATGGTTTTTTTCATGCTGCTAGGTCTATTACCCTATTGACCTGAACCACCCCTAGTTTTCAGAGGTATCTGTAAAAAACTTTTTTTTGCTTTCTGATTGGGACCTTTTTTGATGCATTGAAGATCTTCTAGAGTATTGCACATGAATCTTTGTAACTTACAGATGTTTAAAATATTGTTTAAAGATGGCAAGACTGTAGAATGGGGGAAAAGGAAAAAACAATAGAATCACAGCCCAAATAATGTAAATATGTTCCTTCCAGTAGTTGGTAATAGACAATCAAACAGCCTGCCCTTCCAAATTGTGCTTTTCTGAGAGAGACACTGAGAGGACTGGAGAGCTCCGAGATAAAAAAAAACGCAACCAAAACCCAACAGATCTGTTCAGATGTGCTGTTGATAGAGCTTGGTCCATATCATGATATTTTGGACATTGGTCAAACCCATCCCAAAATGCTGGCTTTTCTTTCAGGTTCTTTCCTCTGATCAGAGCCACAAAATGGTTGCCAGATTGGCCTCTTTCCTGTTGCTACCCTCTGTTTTTCTTCTTTTGTGGGGTATGGAGACAGTCACCAGTGTTATTAGTCAGTGACGTGGGTTGGTTTCACCAGCTCAAAACGTCTGCCCAGAAAATTTAGTTAGAGCTGGATAAAACAACTCTTGCTCTTTTTAAAGCTCTCTTACGCTTTCTAAGAATTTGCACTGGGTCTGTTCCATTTCAGAGATGTTCTTTTTCTGTATCTCACATTGTCCTTTTTGGTTTTTTTATCCTGGGAATTGGGCTGAGACACAAGGAGGAAGAAGAGTTTGATACTCTTGCTGTTGCGGATTTGGTGATTAAAGCCTTGCAAACAAACTAAGCTGAAATTGCACTTTGGGAAATGTAACCTGATAAAATAGCACAGACTTCACTCCCCTCTGTGGGAGTCACAGCCAACAGCTATTTCTGATACACAATAAGCTGAGGTTCCCCTCCCAGACCCCACATTCTCAGCTGCCTTTGTTGTTCTGTAATGTTCACGTTCCTTACACATCTCAGGCCTTAAACCTCTCCCTTGCTAAAAAGCAGTCATTATTGAAATTTGGGAAGCTGCGTGAAAATGAAAATAAAAATATGTGATTTCAGAGAAAAAATAAAATAAAAAAAAGATGACAAAACCTGCATGTGAATGTCCTTAGCTTCTTTAAACCCACTTGGATTTTGATGGCTGACATCTGGGGTTTAGGAAGTAATTTTTGTTTGTTTATTTGTTTTCACTATAGGTACATAAAACACTTGGAGAGAATAACCAAGAAAATATTGGGAGACCACATTTAGACATAATTTCCTCCTGGACTCAGTGCCTGCCTTTGTCTCTACAAGTGGAGATGCTGACAGGGAGACTGGATAGCAGATTCCCTTGGGAAAGCCTGCAATCAGAGGAGAATAAAAACACATTGTCCCTCTCCTGACAACTGCTTCAGAGCCCAACCAAACTGGTAGTCACTTCCAGACCTGACCTGGGCTGCAGATTTGTTCTAAAAAACATGCCCTGAATTTCCTTAGCAATGACATGGTGTCCAAGATCTATTTGCTAGCCTGTGTCAATTTGCCTTTGAGGGGAAACTTTCTAGGATCCTGCTAATATTCCCAGGTGAAGCCTCATTGCACATGAACTGCCTTTCCAGCACCCTCACTGGGGTATGACAGAACCTGTTTTTTGTGCAGCATCTGGATAAACCCACTACTTCTGATGACATTGATCAGAAAAGATGATGAGGCTCCTTCCTATGAAGGCCCTGTTGTCCTTTACAGAAAGGAAAGGACTTGATACTGCCTGCCATGGGAGCAAGTAGTTCTTGTGGTTTATCTGAGAGCAAGTGACATATAAGACATTGCCAGGATGGTAGGACTCCTAGGACCCAGCTAGCAGAGAAAATGGCTGAGACCATGAGCCCATTTCTGTCTTGCCCAGTATTTAAAGTTGCCCTGGGCAACTGAGCTATTGCAGTCTGACTGTTCATCCTACCTCCATGCTGTGGTTCACCAGGATTATGACATTGTCACTTCACAGGAAAGTGAAGTGCCTGGAGGCAAAACTTTCCTGGAACTGAACTGAGGTTCTGGACTTTCTTTTTAGACAGCTGAGACTGGGAACCTTGCTGTGCCAAGGAAGAAAAGTACAGTTTATGACTTGCCTTTCCCCTAATCGGTTGCTCATACACATAATGACACAGGTGAGCAGGCCAGATATTTCTCCTGGGCCATGAAAGGGCAGATGGAATGTCTGATAACACTGCTCCTTGGGATTGCTTGGGAGGGATGAGAATATCATGCAGAGGGGGAATCTAGTTGTTACAGAGCAAGGGAGAGAAGAGATAGGACTCTCAAACTATATCTGCAGAGGGTTTTTGTTGTTGTTGAGACTGCTGGACACACAGAGACCACATGGTTCTGTCTGATTGCATTACCTAGCAATGACCACACTTACCTCCAACTTCACCAGACAGGGTTTCTGTGTACAACACAATACAGAGCTTTCTTTCAAAAGAAAGTTTTCTGAACTCCCAGACTGACTGTGGCTGAGTACAGAGCTTGCCATCTGGGTCAGGTCTTGTTTTATCCCTGTGGATTTTTACCTAGTCCTCATCAAGTACTGCCAGAGCCTCATTTTTTTTTTCCCTTTGGATCCCATTGATAACATCATCTAACAATCATGGTTGTTTATCTGTCTTAAGTTGTTGGGGTTTTTTCCTAAAATAATGTGTGTATGAAAGGAAACATTTCAAACACAAATCACCCCTACACTCAAAAAGAGGTGAGGTGGCATGGGGGGAAGACCAAGGAATATTAAAAGAAAAAACTCCTTCCTTTGATGGGTGAATTTTCCAATGAAAATAGAAGAAAACACAACAGACACCAAGAATATGATCTGATTTTCTGCTGCAAGACCATTTTATGACTTTAAAAACCAGTTTGCGTTATTCAGCATGGTTTCTGGAGGGAAAAAAAAAAAAAGTGGGGGAAGGGGAACACACTTCTAATCATATTCAAGTAGGCACTGTACAGAACCTGCTGGAAGCCAGCAGTGGTGATGACTGGCTCATTACCATTATATAAATAGTATTTAAAGTGCAGCTGGGTCCTCACATGAGCAGAGACCTAACTGATGCTGAAATATGTTCATTTCAAGTTCTGTGACTTCACATGGAAAATATTACACTGGCTAATTAATGGCAATGAGAAAAGATGATGCATTGCCTTATAAAACAAGCAACTGAAATATTGAGACTCCATCCAAAAGGAAAAAGAGGAGGAAGGGAAGAGCTATGGAAGTTTAAAGCATAAAAAGCCACAACAAAATAAAATGCATGCTCACATACTCACAGTGACACATGCAGAATCAAGAAATAGAGACATTTAGGAGGAAATGACTCTCAAGCCAAATTTGAGTTTATTGTATGTCCTTGACAGAAAGACAGTCTAAAGCCCAGTGCTCATACAGAAAAGTTCAGGAAAATATAAATGCCTTGATTCTGACAGTTCTGAACACCACCTACCTAATATCCTTTTCAGGAACTTAGCAAAGTTGTATCTACCATGTCATTATTTAATACATACAAATATGATTTGGCTAAAACTGAGTATACAGGCTTGAGTTAATAGGAGAAATTAATTGGGCACCGGTGTGCAGAACATCAGACAGATAATTATCATGGTCTCCTCTAGCCATAAATTGCACAAATATCTTAATTGAAACTTTAATGAAAGCTTTTAGTTTAATGTATGGTTAACCATATTAGAAGGTGTAGTAAGCTATGACAAAGGTGTGACCAAAAAGATTGGAAGTGTGGACAAGCCATTTTTAGGTAAAACCAAGAGGGCTAGATCTGTCACTGGTTAGTTGGGTGACTGCTTATGAATACCAGGTTGTCCCTATCTAGATGTGACCCTTCTTTATCATACATTGAGGAGAAAATTTCTTTCAGGTTTTTCAAAGACACAGATGGGGGTTGTTCCATGCAAATATGAAGTCACAGAAGTGACAATGGGTGTCTGGAAGCTTTGCTGCCTTCAGAGGACTGTTTGGCACACAGATACTATCCATGCTTCATCTCAGGACAGGACCTGACAGCTCTAAATTCTGGGCTTTCCCATGCCCTCCTAGAAGATTTTATGATAGTGCCACTAATCTCCTTGTCAGGAAAAAACTAGCTCCAGATTTCTCATTTGTTCATGTATTCTTATGTTATTCATAGCAAATTTCTTCCTATTTTCTGCAGTCTGGATGTTTTATCTCCCCTCCCTGTTTACTCATTGCCTGTTTCTCTGTTGTTTCCATGTATTTTTTTTGCATCTTGAGATCTTTATCATTTCCTCACATATTGTACATTCCCAGTTTTTGGTCATTTAAAGATGTTTTCTTTGAATTTCATGATTTTGTCATCATCTTCCTTTCAAGAATCAAATTCTGGGTTTTGATCTTTCTAGACTTTGTGGCTCAGTAACTTGATGACTTTGTATAATTCTGACTGACCTGTTCATGCTATAAACCAACACTTGCCATAAACCTTCAGCTCTTTTTTCTTTATCTGCCTTCTAAATCTTACTTTCCCATCAGTTCTTTGGAGACTTTTCTTTTCTAATGGGCACCAGTGAACAGAGCTGTTCTGTATCGTTCCTTTATGCCATTTACTCCCAAATGACACTCCCTAAATTTCCTTTGTTCTAGTTTTCTGCCATGGTTGTTTTAGTGACTCCTCCCAAATTATTGCTGTTTGTAAATTTCCTCAAGCGACTGATTATTTCCATTTCCAGAGATTAGCGAAGATGTTAAACAAGACACTTGCAGAATCCAAGTAGGCACTTTTGTCTCCCTGAAACAATGTTTATAGCTAAGACAGCCACAATGATTTTTGGAGTAGAATCTCAGGAAATAATTTCTGAAAAGCCAAAAATGTATCATCTGTTCAGAGTAATTTCTCACCTATATTGCAGTACTAGCAAGTATTGTTAGTGTGAAGTGTCAAAGGCCACACCAAATTAGGGCTGGCTTTCCTTTCCCTGCTTCAGTCTTCTGCACACAAGTATGTGTTACTTGGTTTCTGGAAAGCTTAGAGTATCCCTTCCAGACATGACATCACATGAGACAATATAGCCCCACCAAAGGTTAGATTACATTAGCAACTATCTTTGATTACATTATCTGAGCTTTGCCATCATGGTTGCTACTTGTTATATATGCTGTCCAAACAACCAGTGCACTCCTCCCTCTTCTCCCAAAAAAACTCAGAGCAAAAGAAACCCATGCAGATGAAGCTTTCTAGTCTATCTGCATCTCCTCTGGGGAAAAGGATAAAGTACGAACAACACCAGGCAGATGGCAGCTATGTTATTTTCTGCCCTACTGGCAGTGGCTCAGAAACAACGGCAGTGAAAATGCTTAAGATCCAGGACAGAATAAAATCAAGTTTTCTCATAGTTTCCAACAGTTCAGTGTTTCATTTCAGCAAATGAGAATGTCATTGTGATGGCTGCAGTGGTAGAAATTCAGAATACCTATTTGTGAAACAATCTCTCCCAGAAAGTCTTGCTCCCAGAAAGCTGTGCCCAGCTATTTATGGGCACATATATTGTGTGTACATTTATGTTTCCTTTTGCAGAAAGTGGGGCTAGTATGGAACACCTGAGAGCTATAGAGAGAATATGAACTTTACCCAGAACTCCCTTTGCATGATCTTCAAGCCACCCCTGTATTTGTTGCCATGCAGTCACACTTCCCAAATTCATGCTAGCAGTTCCTTTAATCACACCCCCACATGTTTTTGTTTGTTTATTAAGGGTCTTCTGCATGGCCTGGGGCAGGCAAAACAACTGAGACTTGCCACATTTCAGACTCACACCTGCATCTGGGATGCAAGTGTGATCTTTCAAGCGTGGTGTGTCTCAGTTACTGACTGTTCAATAAGCAGTAATGGAGAGGAGGGGGTTGGGTCTAGGCCACCTTTTATAGGTATTTACCTGAAACAACACACTTGTGTGTGTCCAGTGACCTTGACTAGCAGTCCTGGACTCCCTTGTGCACTGCTCTGTTCAATGCATACACAATTTGCAGCTACCTAAGCCTGCCATAAACACTGTGGTGTAGAGTCTGGATGGAGTCCAAAGTGTTTTGCCTGAGGTTGCAGGGAAGATCACCGAAGAAAACTGTGAATTGAATCTCTGAAATCCTAATTAATTTCCCTACTGGCAGGGGCCTCTCTCCCTCCTCTTGTGGTTTATTTTGCACACCTGAAATAATGAATGAAAATAGAGCAGGAGTAAGAGGAATGAAGCTGCTGTGCTGGTGCAATGCTTTGAACACACCTTCAGAGGGGAGCTCCAGTGTGCAGGCTGGCTTTCTTGCTACAGTGCAGGGATTGCAAACTGAACTCCGCTTGGGAGCTCAGGATACACATCTTCTGAGGCCTGAAGGGTTTGAGATCTCCTTGAGGGATCGCTTCCCCTCAACCCTGCCAAGAAGAAAGACCTACATTTAGTGCTCTATATGTGGGGAGCATGTGTGTGCAGCTGTACATTTACATAGGCATGAAAGAAACGTGCACCCTTTGGGAAGTCTGTCTGTGAAGTCTTGGGCAGGGTGATACCAGAAGACTTCAGGAATGGTCCTCTAACTTGACGGCCTTTAATAACACAGGTGGTTATAGAAAATTTGTGATGACTAAGGGACTGACAATATTCTTGTGGGATAGAGCACGAATAAAGCTTTCCTCCTGTCCCTTGTTTCTCATTGTCTGTTTAAGTATTGACATGGATGCCCTTTAAATTTTATCTTCCACTGGCATGAAACTGTTCTCAAAAGATTTCTGGTTTCACATTGCCTCTTATTGTACTAACAAATGTTAACTGAGTTGAAACAGCAGACCCTTGTGGTCTATCATTTTGGTACAAAATAACTACCTTAAAAAAAGTAAAATAGACAGGGGGTAAGGTACAGTTCATCAAGAATTTTTACATTCCCTTGTGTTGTTTTTTATCCATTTTAAAAAAATCACTTGGTTTAATATTTTTTAAAATGGTTGCCAGGCAGGGATGTTTCAGAGCTAAACTATATACTTTAAACAGCTTTGACCTGTTGATCTCAGAGGGGAAGAGGAAAAGTGGCTGAAACCACCAGCAATCTCCAGCTGCATCTATGGCTTTGGACAAGTTTGATCTGAACCCAAGCACTGACAGATCAGGGCCTGTGCTGTGCAGTTTTTCATTTGATACTCTCCAGCTTTGATTTCAGGGGAGGGGAAAGGAAAGGGTGGGTAGTGGATCAAAGGCACCAGCTATGTCCACACCCTCACGTTAAATCCAAACCCACTTGTTTTAGGTTGTTAAAGAAGACAGAGGAAAAAACCCCAGAAAAAATATAGTAGGAAAAGTAGAAGAAATAATGTTTGCACAGAGAGAGAGAAAATAGAGGATATGAAGCTCATATTCCATTGAAAGTTCAGCCATGCAAATGTAAACGTTACAGAGAAACATGCCCACTTTTTTCTTCAGTTTTGGCATAAATACCTTCTATTATTCCACTGTCAAGAATGGGACAGGAAGGTTGGTTTTACCCAGTCCTTCTTGTGCCACACTGGCAGAGTTGTAGTGGATCATTTGAATGTCAGCATGGTGCCTTCTCAGCTGGCAAAGAGCAGATGTAAAATGGAGGAGAATCACAAGATGCCACTGGAAGATGTGAAGTTGCATCCACACTTTCTTCGGGGAGACTTAGCAAAGGAGTGGGTTGAGTTCTGGTGCTCTCCTCTGATCCATATCTAGATGTCCATCCTCTCTCTGATAGATAGCCTATGACTGTAGAAGTGTAGTCTGAGCTCATACAGCCCATAAATCCCATCTGCCTCTGGGGCACATGATCTCAAGCCTCTTCTAAAGTGGATTCTGGGGTGGGCTTATTTGTCCAGCATTAGTTGCCAAGAAAGCAGCTGGGAAATGCAGAGGCAGCTGGGCCGGGCATGGTGAATGTCCTTAGAGATTGATGCAGTAGAAGAGTGTAGCGCCAGACAGGGATCCAAACTGGAGGGATTTCAGGCCATTTGGTTGTCGTCAGGTTGATTGTCTGACCTGGAAGGCATAGCTGGGCAAGGTGCCATGAGAATAGGCTCAAATAAGCAGTACCTGAAAGTATGGGACTATCTGAGAGAGAAGGACTGGAGTACAGCCTGTGAACCTTGAGAAGCTGTATCTAGATCACTGAGTAAGTTCTGCTACATCAGGTTGGCTTTGTCAAACAGAATTAATTTCCTTTTCAGTAGCCACTCCCAGGGCATAAAGAACTCTTCATGGGGACCAAAATCTTTCATGGGGTCAGTGGCAGTTTTGAATAATGGTTGGATTAAATATTATTTTGTTTATGTATATGCATGTATACTAGGGATCACAGCCCACTGTGCTATAGATAAGGGTGAGTATGTGGCTGTTGGACAGGGCCTTGAGATACTTCTTGAACTAAACTAGGGTTGTCTTGCCCAGACATTTTTACAACAGCTGTTACAGAGAAACATCCAGCCTTTAATGGAAGAGAGACAGGAGATGATTTGACCAAGAGGGATTCAGCTGGGGGTCTTCATCACTGCATCAGGAGGAGTGCAAAATGAAGGAGGTGTTGCACCATACTCCAAAGCTCTGAGAGAGAAACCAAAGAACTTTGGAAAGGATGCCAAAATTAATCTGTTAATGATGCAACTTGTTGCTGGTGAAATATCATAAAGAAAGTTAGAGGAGGTTTTTTAAGGATCTGATTTTGTACTCTTTCCTGTTTTCTGTGTAGCTGGGAGTGCTGTTTGCCAGTGATCCACAAGCAGAATAGCTTTTGCTGTGGAAGACAGAAACATTCTTCCAGAGTGAAGCCTTTTTGGCAAGAACTGACCAACCCAAACTCCTTTTCAGAAAGGGCAACTTATGCTAGGACAGACAGAATACCAATCCCCTGCAAACTTAGACTCCATAAGAGCTAAATGTTAACAAAAACTGATGCTGGAAGGATTTTCTGCAAGGGCAGGGGTTTTTCTGAAGATGTGATTCAAACTTTTCCAAAGTATTTCTTTTCTATTGTCTCACTCTGTCATTTACCTTAATTAGTTAGCTTACTTGTCGCTGGGTTGTCCCTCAGGAGGACGTCAGAGATCATATTCACAATGTCCTCAGTCTTCCCTTCTTATCTGCTGAAGCTACAAAAGCAAAAATGGGCCACACTCCTTCCCTGGTGTGCTATCAATAGTTTACACTTCAAATGAACTTGGTCTAGTAAGCCACTTTCCCTTAACAATCCTTTCCCAATGTTAAATTACATAAGTTGTAGTCAGTAATTTCTGTCAGAACCTTGATCAAGAAGTTCTCCCTGTAGGAACAAAGATTGTTAGCTGTTTATCTGTCTTGATATCTGCATTCCTGCTGATATGGGGTGTAGAGGCCTCTGTTTGTCCTCATATCTAGAACAGCAACAGTACCTGGTGAAACACATGCATAGTCACTTACAAATATACTTCTGTCCCAGCCTGAAGGGTCTACCAGGTAGTTCATTTTGAATGGCATTGTTTGTTCTTTGATCTCACTGATAGTGAGAGCAAAGGAGGCCCCACTTAGGAAGCCACTGCAAAAGACTTGTCTGATTGCATTTATTAATAAGCTAGGCTGGATTTGAGTGATTCATCTAAGGAGGGAATGCATCCCACTGCACAATCCACGCACCAAGACATGCACCCCCTTGCTTTCATGAACTATTCCAAAAGGTGTAAGAGAAACAGCATAGAGAAGGGAGTATTGAGTTTGGAAACAATATACTAGTTGATGTGTAGCATCCAAGCATAACTGATAAGAGAGTAACAGCTGCTGAGCCACCAGTAAGCACACCAGAGAACGACATATCTCATACAGACACATGAGACACATTGCTCAGAGGACAGCCTGGAACCCAGACATGACTGCCTGGCATTAAGATAATGGCACAGAGCCATTGGGTGTAAAGACCATGTGGGTTTAAGAGAACTTGCACAAATGGCTTCTGCCCTATAACCAGTATGATAATAAACAGCATGTGCTATTTCCTCGTCATCTATCACAGAGGCTACCCTTGGCCAGAGAGAGCAAAAGATTGATTATTCTTGGCTGCTCTTTTCTTGCTGGACAGAATCTTCCTGGTTCATATTCAGATTTAGTAGAATTGGATCTTGTCATTCTCAGATTACTAGTTCAGCTGCTCTGTTAGGGGAATGTCCAGGAATGGAGAAGAAGGAGAGAGGTTTCAAAACTTGAGAATGGAAAGTCTGAGACGAGTAGTTCTCTTTTTTGCTCTCAATATGAGTTTGAACTATATTTAATGCAATGTCAGCTTTACGAGGTCAATGACTCCAAAGTCCAACTCCCAAACAAACGTTTCCTTTGGTAATGTGAACCATCATGCATTGTATCTCCCATTTGCTTTGCTGTTTGCATTTGCAATGAAAAGCAGAAGGTTGAAGAAAGACACATGAAAAAAATGAAGCATGTTCAGTCAGGAAAAACTCATGGCACAGTGGTCCCCTTATTTGTCACCATTACAAATATATGAGACTTCCAAAGCCAAAAGCTCACATCGACCTTGATAATTGCATCAGTAGCAGGGAAGCACCTCCAGCAATAAAGGAGATCTCATTCTTGATTGCTGGAATTCTAATCATTTGTTTTTAATTTTGTAGGTATTTAAACAGATAAGAAGAAACAAAGATTCTTTGCTGGATACTTGCCTTAGAACAACTATTCATATTGCTCCATTTACCTGAGGCTAACAAGTTTCTTTCTTCACCTCTGTCTAGGTGGTATCTCTAGAGATTGAGTTCCTTGAACTAAAGCATGTGAGCAAAAGGACTTGGTTCAAAACATCATACAGACAAGGAGAATCTTTGCATGGATTTCCAGATGCTATGGGGCAGATCATAAATAAGTGCTGCTTTACAGTTCCAATCACCTTTACAGTTCCAATCACAGTGCTGATCACCTTTGTCTGCAAAAGCAGGGACCTTCAAAAAACAGGGATCTTCAAAGCTTTTTCCTCTCCAGAAAATGCAATCTTAAATAGACACACAAGTCCCCAGAACCTCTTTATAATATGTCTGAAAAAAACCATATTCTACTGCACCAGTTCATTATTCATTCTTTAAATAGTCACAGACACATCAGTTGAAAGACAGTTTTAAAAAATGGTCAGAGCAAGTAATGGAACCTGATTTTGCATGATCATTTCATACCCAACTTTAAGCAGAAATAGCAAAGATGCAGACATGCTAAATTCATGCTAGCTCTATGATTAGAGAACACTTAGAATTGCACAGACTAGAAGTAGAAACAAGAGGTTAAGAATTTAAAATTAGGATAAATTTACTTTAATTTTGTTGCCAGATTTGAACCTGACAAAACAGACTATCTACACATTTTCCACTAGTTGCTACCTTCCAGAATAGATGATGGATAGGAAACATCAAGCCAGAAGTTGATGCTACAGTAAACTGTAAGCAAAAGGGAATTATAATTGAAAGCATTTCCATATTATGGGTGCTGCTGAGTGGCTGCCATGTTAATTCTATGATCCCTTCTTCTAAAACAATCTTCCACTTGGATACCAAGAATAACTCCTGCCAAGAGGTCTCTGAAATGCCATCAACAATTGTGCATTCTGACAAAAAGATAAAGTTAACTAATGGTAAGCACCCTTTGCTGATGAACTCAAAAAAACCCCACTGGCTTCTCTTCCTGGAGAGACAGCAAATAATGTGAGTCATGTGCATTAATATTTTTGCTCTGACATAACTTTGGCACAGGCCTTGGGTTCTTGCAAAGGTGCCACCTGGAACCGACAGCATACATTTAACACAACACAGAGCAACAGTCATATAAAATCAAATCACAAGACCCTATCCAGCAAAGGGACATAGAGGATATCTGGGGAAGAAGCATAGGAGACAAGGCAGATGCAGCATGAGCCTCCTCTTAGCAGTCCTCCCATAGCCTCTGTGTGATTTAAAGTCATCCTGGACCCCAAGTTTTTTCTCATATTACTGAGATTAATCACCCCAAGACATATCACTGATGGACTGATCACATTTTGAGCAGTTGTAAATCAAGTTATTATAATAAAGTAACTACTAATTGTCCTCTATTCAATTCCTTTGCATCCTTCATAATTCTATAATGTTCTATCATACTCCTCTCAGCCACCTTTTTTATAAATAGAACCTCTCTAGCCTGTTCAATGCCTTCTGGCAAAACTGTAGTACTGCACCTTTTCCAGCTTTATTATATCTATCTTTAGTGGACTGGGACCAGAACTCCACTCTCAAGCCCTCAATCTATACCATGGTGAAACTGTGTTCTCTGGTTTGGCCTCAGTTGCATTCCTGATGTTCTGTAGGCCTCTGTGACTGACAGTGGGCACTGTGCTGACATTTTTAGATAACCGACTGTCATGACTCTAAGATCTCTTTGTGAATAGAAATAACTAAATTATAGCTCATCTGTATAGTGATTCTCCCCACCCATCCCCATGTGTGTTACTTTGCATTCATCAAAACTGTAGTTACGTAATTGAAATGCCTGATCACTCAGTTTTGTTAGTAACTTAACAGTTAATCTGGTAATGGAGAGTCATTTTAACCACAGCCAGGGTTGTTGTCACCTGAATAGATCAGTGGTTCATTGATACAGCAATCTACAACTTCATCTTACGTGTTTGGCTAAGCTAATTTTTCACCCTGGCTTTAATTTGAATCAGGCACTTATGTGCCAGGCATGTTGTAGCATAATGTAGATTATTTATAACTGAACCAAGGCCAACTTCATGCCCAGATGGGAGCAGCACTGCCCTGGCAAGCTGGGCAGTCTGCTCAAAAAAAGAAAAGGATGGAAATTGTCAGGAGAATCTATCTTCCAGTCTTCTTCCCAGCAGCCATACATTCTCTGACATCTCAAGATTTAGAAAGTTTAGCAGGTCTTTGCACTTCCCAATACATGAATGGGAGCCTTCATCCTGCCATTTCATGGTGGCTTCAGTTCTGTTCTGTCTCCTTTTCTCCTTAGCCCCTTGCCTTTTCTGATGCCTGTTTTAAGCACACGGACATATTCATGAAATCATCAGCGCCTCTAAACTTTCTTCTGAAAATCTGTATCACCATATGGCTGCAAAACATTCTTCTGCAGGATTGGATATTAAGTACAAATTGCTCTGCTTATCCTTCATTGTGTTGCTTCTTCTTCATTGTGTTGCTTCGCCATACTGACATACTTTCTGCAGATATTGACATTCTGGATCAAGGACTGCCCTGTTTGGTTGTGGTTTACACAGAGCCCAGCCCAACAGGTACCTTATTTTAAAATATGAGGAAAAGATGTTTTACAGGATGATGTTACAGCTGTCATAGAAAGAGCTGGGATAATGTATTTTTGGAGAAAAGAAAGAAACATAGAAACACAGAAATGTCTGGGTTGGAAGGGACTTCTAGAGGTCATCTAGTCCAACCCCCTGCTGAAAGCAGGGACATCCTCAACTAAAGCAGGTGGCTCAGAGCTCCATCAAGCCCCACCTTGAACGTCTCCAGGGATGGGGCCTCAACCACTTCCCTGGGCAACCTGTTCCAGTGCTCCACCACTCTTGTGGTAAAGAACTTCCTTCTTATTTCTAATCTAAATCCTCTGCTTTCTCATTTAAAACCATTACCCCTTGTCCTTTCACTACAGGCCTTTGTTAACAGGCCCTCTACTGTCTTTTTATAGGAAAGAAGGGGCAGTCACATAGCTTTTCTGTGATAGTAATGCCCCCGCCATTATGTTTCTTATCAACTTCTCAGACTTTCCCCACAAACTGTTAAAATGCTTATAATGACAAAGGATTGCTTTTTCCACTAATTTTGCCTCCTTTTCAGTAATTTTGCTATAATATATGAGGGTTAGAAAAGGCAAATATGACACTGTGCCCTCCTGGGTTGGATGTGATTTCAGACTTCAAGATTGTAATTTTATTCCTATCTCTGCCACCAGGCTGGTGATGTTGTGCCAACATGTTTAATTCTCTGGAAAATAAATGTAATTACTTTTTAATCTCCTTTGCAAGTCTGTTGTGAGATCTGCTGACACAATGCACTGTATAAGAGCTGGACAATATTATGATTATTGTTATTCTTCCCAAAGTTTGAGAGCTGATTTGCAATCCCTCCTCCTTCCCCTTTTTCTTTTCATGGAGGAGGCAGAAATTGGCAGCTGATGGGATCTGCGGGATTTATTTTTTATTATTGACCTTTTCCAAAGCCTCAGCAATTGTTTCTTTCCCCTACTAAAATACACATGCAGCTCTAAGGACAAGACAAAGGCTGAAGTGCCATTATTGAATGGGTTTCTACACTGATTTTTATTTTATTACTTTTTCTCTCTTTTTACCACCTCCTTAACAAAGACAGAAATGAATGGAATTCCATTTGAAAAAGCATGAGAAACAGATGCAAACATGCATCAGGCAAGTCGTTCTCTGAAACCCCCTCATTTGGAAGAGCAGATTTAGAAAGATATTTAATGCTGGTAGCCTGTTGAACTGCAACCAATAGGCACAGTGGGACAACTGTCCATCTAGCTATATAAATCAGCAAAGAAGTATCATGCACAAGTAAATATATATGTATAAAAGTGTGTATATATGAACCTTGGAGCAGAACTGCAAAGCTGGAATTAGGATAAGCAGTCTCTGCATGTTCCTTCTTAAATTTTATTTCCTGATTAATGAGCTTAATACTATTTACAAAGCTTTTTTAGAACAGTTCCCTGGTTCTCTACACCTTCTCTCCCTGCATTTTCATAGCATCTCAGTCCAGGCTTAAGTGAGGACTTCAGTTAAGCCCAGTACGGGACTCATGAGATGGGTGACATCCCTGGTGGGTTTCATGTTGTTAGTTTCCAAATGTTCACAAGAAATTCACAACATCCTGGCTGAATACCGTAGTTGTTATAGCATCAGGAAGCAGCTCACTTTTCTGCCTGGAGAGACGTCTGTGGAGGGATTGTCCTTGAAGGCTGAATGTTTCCTTCACACATGCACAAAATGGCAGTCAAGAGCTGTGAGCATTTTGTTGTCAGGCACAGCACATCTGGTCTCTGGTGGATCTTACCCCCAGATTCTGCATATTTGGCTGATTTTTATCTTCAGAGCAAAACAATGGGAACTTTCTCCACGTGTCAGGCTGAAAGCTAGAGAAATCATCTTCCTCAGCCTGACAGCCTGGGGGCCAGCTGAGATGATGAATATTTGTACTCTTGGAACCAGGCTGTGATTCCAGTTCATTTGAGTTTTGGTTATGAGAATTTTGACTCGCTCTGGCCCAGAGAGGAGATGAACTGATGGTCTAGATGTGAACAATGTTTTTCAGAGGATCCAAGCAGTAGAACTCTCTCTGCATGAAGGACTGTAAATGCAATGTTGTGGAGGGGCCCCTCTGGAGACAATTCTGACTTATCTCAAAGGGGAAATTGTTGAGATGATGGGTCCCATAAACAATGCAGTGTCTGATGTTTATATGCAGCCCTGTTGCATGATGTTTACCCAAAGAGGGGAGATTTCTGTGGACATCTCTTGCTTGACTCTTGTCAGCACATCACTAGTTTACTGATATGCAATAAGGCATTATCAAGTTGCAGTCAAACTCCATGCCCACTTCTGTACACTTGGTGTGTCCCAGTTCACCCAGATGTTACCCAGCTCATCTTCTGTTGGCAGAAAACACCCCTCTGCCAGGAACTGGCACACTAAGTGTTGGAGATTTAGTCTTGACAAGACCAGGGACTCCTGCAGATAAAGGTTGCATAAAATGCAGAGAAAAGTCAGATCAGGCAGTGACATAAAACAGCAGAGACATTTTTATTGTCTTTGTACATCTTGTGGAACTCCTTGCCAAAAAGACACCTCAGGACACCAGATTGAAGTTTGAGCAGCAAACAGATCTTTTCTAGGCGTAATGGGCAAAGTTAAATCAGCAAGGAATAATATAACAAGGATTAGAAAGATAAAAGCCCATTGTCCCTCACAGCTCAAGTACATCATGTGATGATGACAAGTATGTAGGACTCACCTGTGTAAGGCTCTTCCACCCGTGGCCCCAAGGGCAGGCTGAGATGTTCTTCATAGGGTGTTGTCTCCATGGACTTCCCCAGTCCATATTGCCTTGCCAGTATCAAAAAAAGCCCATCAAACTCTGGCTGCTTTGGAGTGAGAAGAAAACCTTCAGTGGCTCTCATCAACTGTTGTTCAGCTTCTACACATGCCTGTACAATCTGCAAGGAGCTGGAGGGTCAGTCCTTTGCCTCAGTTTCCTCATCTATAAAACATCAATCAAGACCTTTTAGCTCTCCTACCAGTAGGGGGCTAGAGACCTAGTGTAATAAAACAATACTGTTGTGATAATTTTCTGTGATATAGCTATCTCTATTATAATAAAACTTCTAATTTTCACCTGGGTTCTATTTTCTAAGTTCCAAGGAGTGGTCTTGATGTGGCATATGTTTTCTTACCTTGCTTAGATGATCATATGCAGGAACATATCATGAAAAGCATGATTCTGGAATAGAAGGGCAGCACAGATTTCACATTTAAATCTAATCTTCAGCCACACTTGGGAAATGTGTTCTGTGTTCCAGGAGACATCACTGTAACCTTTAGCCCTATCCCTGGTCTCATTTTTCCTACCTGAGTTAAATGATTTTAAATGATACTGGCTAGCAATATCCACCAGGCGACGCTAAAGTAATCTGAGATCCTGGGGCACATCAAAGCCCTGATCACACCCCCCAGTATCCTAATCCTGCTCCTTATTGTAGTAGCTGCAGGCAGGCAGGGAGGACGGCAAGAGGCAACCCTGTACCACGGAGAGGCGGTGTGGTCTTCCCAACTCCAGAGAAGCTGGTTCAATTTGTCTGTCTAGTGCAACAAAGTCCCCCACCCCTTCCAGCCTGAGCACAGGGTCAGGGTGTAGGTGACAATGATTTTACTGTTACTCCTTTGCCTGCGTGGGCTTTATGGCTGGAGGGTTGTGAAAAGGAGTACGAGTATGTGTGTCTGGCATGCTGAGTGAGGGAGGGAGCTTCAGGCACAGGCGTGATGACAGGAGATGGTGAAATCATTAGCTCAGGATTATAGTGAGAGATGGCGCCTGAGCCACAAGAGCAGAATCTGTATCCAGAGCTTGGGGGTGGTGGGGTTGGGTTTGGGCCCATCCCAACTTCAAACTTTACTGTAGAATTCAGCAAAAAGACACACCAGGCCCAAGAGGGAAAAAACAACATATTCACACATGCTGATTAGCAATAATGGTGGAGGGGATGCAGAGAAATACCTGCTAAGTACATTAAAAAAAATATTAATGAACTCCCCTTTTAATTTTTTACCTTTTTTTTTTTTTTCCCCTAGTGGGAAATCCCCTCCCCAATTTTATATCAGATATGATAACTTGATTTCCTTCTTGCTAAGACATTCCATCCATCCCCAGTGGAATGAGCAACACAGCTCTGCTGTGTGATAAATGCAGTGACCCAGCTCTCCAGATCTCTCTTTGGAGAGCAAATGTCCAGCATACCTTGGAAAGGAAAAAGTGCCTATCAAGGCAAAGGAAGCTGCAGGGCGATTCAGGGCCGGGGCAGTGAAATTCAGCCTCCCTCAGAAAAAACAACAAAAACATCCCCCCCCCCCCCCCCCCCCACAACAAAAAAAAAAAAAAAGAAACCCTTGACTGTTTATCTTACTATGAATTTCC
>JAAGNO010006891.1:0-14475 GCA_033439905.1 Ceryle rudis
CGCCATGGCCCACTCGCCCGTGGCGGTGCAAGTGCCCGGCATGCAGGTGAGCTCCGCGCCGAGCCGGCCCCAAAATGGAGGCGACGGGCCCGGGATCGGCCCCGGCTCCGGAAGCGGCGCTTGCGGCCCCACCGGGCGGAGGCCGCCGCCGAGGCGAGGGGTCCGGGAGACCGCGGGTGGGCGAAGCGGGTCGGGCGGAGCGGCCGGGCCGCAGAGAGGCCTCGTTCGGCCTGGGGAGGAGCGCGGGCCGGAGCCCTCGCCGAGCGAGGGAGGGGGGGGTGCTCTGAGGTGATGGGAGGCCCTGGAGGGGCCTCGTTCCCTCAGCGTGCCCCGGGAGGGCCGCGTACCTGCAGCCAGCCCTTTGGAGGCGAAGTGTTCCCCTCCCTCCCTTCCCCCTTTGTTCGGGGTTGGCCACCCTGCATCCAGGGGCATATAAGAGCTTCTAAAACTGATTAAAGGCGAAATGAAGTTAATCGCAGGGTGTGTGGGTGTGCTGTAAATAACATAGCAGGCTCGCTGGCAAGCGCACCTCCTGCAGGACTTCCCCACCAACATGCGCTTGGCGCTGGGCCTGTAGCGCAGCTTCTCTGAGGACCTTGCGATTAATGGAAAAGTGGTAAACGCGAGGTCTGGTGATGGTACAGCACAGCGGCCAGCTTGCTGTGATGAGCAGTCAGCTGTCAGGAGGTTACACCTCTCTTGGGCTGGGATTGAGACCTGGTGTCATTTCTGTGTGTTTATGGTATCTGCTTAGGAAACGAACAAGCTCGTGTGTTCGGATTTTCATAGCAAATCTGGGATACTTCTAGCCCTGCTGGGCAATCTAATAAAAGCTTGGTTAGAGATCTTTGTCAAACATAAAGGAGCTGAGGACCAAACTCGACCAAGTGATGATTTTTACTTGTCAGACTTTGGCAGCCCAGTCAGTGTTTTGAGCTTTCTCTTAACTTCTGGAACACTCATGCCTGTATAATATTGGAGTTTTTTCAGTTCAAGTAACAGTAGCCTTTATAACACATCTGTCTGTATGCAAGACGTGCAGTTAAAGGGTTCAGGAGATTTCAGAACAAAGTTGAAATTTCTCTTGCTCAGATATCTTCCATCACTTTTGGGAAGCATAGAATTTATGTATAAAAATATTTTTATATATATTTACACCAGTTATGATACCAAGGTTTGGTTTACCTTCCCAATTTCTAGTAATGTGGAGTATTTCTGAAACCAGTTAAATTTTGGTCATCCACTGACTTTCTGTTGCTATAAGAGGACATAAACTACATTTTTTCTCAGCCTCCTTGCTCCTTTTTTTTACGTCGGAGTTACTGTAATGGTACATCCTAAGGAATTTTTGTGGATTTTTTTTACTGTTTGCATTTGTGAGGCTTCCATTTCAAAATCCACGTTTGTCAATTTCTTGTTTTTATCTCTGCTTAATGTATTGCTGTCCTGTTTTCCATAGCTGTCCTGTCATCGCAAAAGGACCTTGAAATTATTTAAGGTTCTGTTTTCCATTGTTATACCAATAAAGTTTATGTAATAGCATGCTTAGTTCCGCTAGTAGCGTTGTTAATTTAATGCAGACCCCGTAACACATATCTGTATGTTTAAAGCATTTTTTAAACTCTTAGATACGTACAGCTGCATAGAATTAAAATACATTTTTCCCTGGGTGACTTTTTTTTTTTATGAAGACTATTTTACAAAAGTCGTGAAAGTCTTAGAATACAAAGAAATAGAATTTGGTGCAAATTTTTTCTGCACACTTCTCTTTTACAAGAGTCATAATACAGTTTTTTGAATTAAAAAAAAAGCAAAACAACAACAAACCAAACCCTGCTCTAGAAGAGTGGTAGTCTGAGGTATAAGAATTGCTTTTGTTATTGTTTTTTAATCTATCAGAACTAATCATCCAAGGGATGGTAAAAGCATCCCTGCTTCTGCTCAGTGTTGTAGTAAATGCATAGTAACCGATTGAAGAAGGAATGAGCAGGTGGTTTTGTGATGGAAGAAGATCATGTTAAAGCTATCACTGTGGGAAAGTGCCTGTTAAGTCAAACCCCTTGGTGTGTAGTTTGTGTTGAGGGGAGCATTTTGTTGGCTGTTAACAATAGGAAATTGAATTTGCCAGAGAATGTGTTGCAGGTTTGAAGTTTTCAGTTTTATTGTAATCTTGTACTTTCCTTCCCATTTAATTACACAAAACAAAAGAGTATCAACTAAAACCCAGAAATTATGTAATTCCCATACTCCAAAAAGAAGACTTTGACAGTTTATCACTGAAGTATAACAGAAGCCTTTTTGACTGTTTTAAGGTCTTTCATATTATGAAGAGTCAGGTTGCCTTTAAAAAAAAAATCCAAAGGTGGAAAATTACAGAAAGTCACACAGAGTTATTTTTGTGAACTTGGAGTCTGACTTTTAGTACCCTGGCAACAATGGAAGACCCAGAGGTAGTATTATCTGTTGCTCTTATGAGTAGTTACAGAACCATTTGTTTATGTAGTGGTTGCATTTTGTTTAACCTGTCTTGTGTCCCTAGCAAAACCAAATTTTATACCTAACAATTCTTGCCTGTGCGAACAACTTCCTAAACACATTCATTTTCCTCGCTCCTTTGGAAAGGCTGCGTTTGATGCAATGGTGTGATCTTAACTTACCCAGCTGCTAAAGCTTCTAAGTTCATGCAGTAAAATCAGAGTACTCGGTGAATGTAGATTGCTCTGAAGCTGAGCATAATACCCCAAATTAGGGCATTTTACACAGAATCCAAGGTGAGAGGGGAAAAACAAAAGGTTGTTGGAGCTATGTGAGCACCATTAAGGTGTCCTGGTTATAGGAAGCACAGTTTGCAATGAGTTTGAGTGTCAGGCTGAAGTGTTTATTCAGTGATGTCACTGTAACTTTGTTCCTTGGGTTAAAAATACTCAATTCTTGGTCTGGAATGCTTTGAGATACCTTAGTGAGAAACTTGTTCCCTGACACTATATTCAAGGAATCCAGCTGAACTCCTACAGAATGTGGTCTGGATGTGGCTTGCAGGAGAGATGTTAGAGCCTACCTGTGTTATTTACCACCCTGGGGCCTGCACTGAAAACAGCTGGGGTGAAGGTGTCGGGCCCCTTATTGATAGTCGTCCCTCACTACTGCTTTTCTCTTGCTCAGCAGGCAAGATGTATAGTTCAGAGGGTTATGTTTGTTTCGAGTGATCAGAAAGTTTATCTCTTTTTGGATTGGTGTGTTTCTGATGAACTTACGTTATTGGCGGCAGCTCATAAAATACTCCAAAACATCTTTGCAAGTAAGAGAGGCCAGAGATGGTTAACTTATGAGTAACTATCAACATTTCTAAGGTGGACAGTGAGGAAGTCTTCTGGTCTTCCAAACTGGTCTGTAAACTTCAGCAATGGAGTATCACTCATGTAATAAATGCCTTTTTTTAGCTGATAGAGGTTTAATGTATAAACTTTCCCTTTTCCCATTATAATTTGTTAGGCAAAATCTTAAGTCTCCAAAATATTTGTTCATTAACTGATGAAAATGTTGACTTTTCTCATTCGGGTTTCTTCTTGTCAATATGCATGTCTTTGGAACCTGGTTTGGGGCTTCCTTTCTTTCTGTCTGCTATCCTAGCATCTAAACACTTTCTTGTTTCCTTTCTCGTGGCTTTGTTGACATCTCCCGGTCCTGTATGGCAGTAGTCTTGAGTGCAGCCGGGAGGGTTGTTCAGACCTGATCTCCAACTGTTTTTATTGGCATTCAGACTATCTTGCAATAAAGAGCTTAACTTCCTCTAAAAGCAGAGCAGCCAGAAGCATGTGACCTGTCAGCCGGTGTACTCTGATTCACAGCTGAAGGATTGCTTGATTAAATACCAACTTGGATGTAAAGGTGAGCTTTGCTCTCTGTGCTGACAGTTAACAGAGTGGCTGTAGGGTGCTGCTTGCTGAGCACCCTGAGCCCAGCAGCTGGAGAGACTCCATGTGGATGCTCAAAGGCAGATCAGTTAAAATGTAGTTATTGGATGGATATAGAAAGATTAAAGGAGAGGTGACATTGAATTTTGGATGTGTTCTTTTTCATAGACCTAGAAAAATGTATGTTTTCTCTTAAATCAGTACAGCTGTAGAATTGGCTCTTTATGCTAGTCTAGAAGTGTGTCAGATTACTAGTAAACCTTATGCTTTTTACTTAGAAGAATATGACTTTTGTTAAGAGCAAACAGTCTGTTACTGTTAAATTCTTAAATGTTTAGAGGGTGGCCATTAGAGGAGCTTAAACCTTTGAAGAAAAGTATATTCAAGGATCTGTTAACTTATTCCTCTCCTAGGAACTGAGCTGTGTCCAGATGCTTCTACAGTGAATTTGAAAAAAAAGCTTTAAATTATTAATATTTAGAGACATGACTTAAAGGAATCTGGAAAGTAGCATTGCAGGACACTGGGAAACTTCCAGTGTCTAGAAAACAGGGAGTTCTTACCGTTAAGGTAGGATAGTGTTTGGTGATGAATACCTTGTCCAGTTTCAGGTCCTTGATTTGTACTTTGAGCCACAGTTCAGGCAGACAGCTGGAAGACAGTATTTTAAGACTGGTGGAGGCCATGCCTCTCTGCTACTTGAAGCAGATATGCGTTAAAATATTTGCAGAATTCAACACTGTGGTTGTTCCTTTCCTGGTTGTGCTTGATATACAAGCTGTATCCTATCTAACAGTAGTCTAACTCAGCTCTGGCTTTATTAGCTGAACCTGGTTCTTCTATCTTGTGCAGCATGAGAAGTTACTCTGATGACAAAGACAAGTAGAGCTCAGTCATACTTGTACCGCCTTACTATTATCTAAGGAGGGGGATAGAGTGAGCTTTGAGCAGTGCTTGATACATGGGAGCCATGCAGCTATAATCATGTGGGATTCAGTAGATGCTTTTATCAGGCTGAGAAGAAAAAGTACAGAGCAGTATTTTACTAGTATTTTTTGTGCAGATTTTACAGTTTTATGCATGTGTTAAGTGCACTGACCTGGAATTCGGAGGCAAATCTGCTGAAGCTGCAGAGTGTGCATAAAACAAACTCAACTCTTCTCACCTAATCTCTGCTGCTCCGTACGACTATACACTGTCAGTTTTGGGCAGAGGATGATTTCTCACAAAAGGTATACACATTACTTCCAAAACCAGACTTTTAACTTTTAAAAATATATAATTGTTACTCTGTAATATGTTGGATTTTGTTCCTAAAAAATAAACCAATATTTTTATTTATATGTTTATTTTGAGGGGAGGATTGTTTCTAGTAACTGTGGCACACCATGAAGAGTCTATATGACCTAATGTGCCTCTGCAGCAGTAATTGTCATATGAGACATCTTAGTGAAGACAGGCAAGCATATTTGCCTTAGTTTTCATTGTTTTCAGTGTCCTAAAACCACAGTTTTTGGTCATCTCCAAAAGTAAAAGGATGAATTTTAAACCTGTTAGTAAAAAAGTACCACTTGTTTGCTTTTTGGTGATTAGCCTCAGACTAAAGTAAGAATAATGAACTCTGAAAGTGCTGAGTGTCTTTGGTTTATTCTTAGGGACTGAATTTGACAGAACAGTTTGGGGATGGGCTTTAGGGGGTGGTGTTGGAGGTGAACAGTACAGAGTTGGTTTTGAAATTCTTCTGTAACAATTTTCTGGCACGATGTAATTAGTGGCTACATATATGTTGTTTCAGAAGAAATAAGAGTCGGTGAGTTATCTATCATGTCAGGAGTCACTGCTCCAGATCCTGCTGTTCCTAACTTAGAGTAATTGAAAATCAGATTCCTTCCTAATACTTCCTCACCACTTTTTACTCCGAAGTTAAAGACCAAATGACAGTTATTTAAACAAACTTCTAGCAGTTCTTCTCGAACAAGTCTGTTCTGCTGATTAGATGAGGATCACTGAGCACACTCCTTAGCTCTGAAGGAGAGACTTAAATCTCATGGGAAGGGTGCCCATCTAGTGA
This sequence comes from Ceryle rudis, assembly GCA_033439905.1. Classification (NCBI taxonomy): domain Eukaryota; kingdom Metazoa; phylum Chordata; class Aves; order Coraciiformes; family Cerylidae; genus Ceryle; species Ceryle rudis. The sequence goes on from JAAGNO010006891.1 coordinate 5,986, forward strand.
TACTCTCCAAAATCCATTCTGCTAGAGAGATTGCTAGCCAAATAAATCTGGGAGGAAAAAAAGAACTGTCAGAGAAACTAATAATAGAGGGACTGACAAGATAACAGTAACTTCCCAATCTCATGTCTTGTGCATGTGGTTTTGCAGAGAGGCTTTATTGATTAGGTCCACAGCTTGGGAAGGAGCATGGCTTCAGCTCAGATCTTTATGAAGAAAGCTTTGAAGAACTGTGTAGTTGACTCTTAGAAGTGTGAACCCAAGTTTGTATCACCAAAATCTGCATTTGAATGGTCTTGATTGAGGCAGTGTATCTGGCAAAGCTCTGTGGTGTGATGTATCTTGGCTCTGCTTGAATTCTGTATGTATCCGTGAAGGAGAACAAGAAATGAGAACTGTTAGTTATCTGCAGGTTTCACACTTAAGTTGTGGAAGAGGGAGTCTGAGAGTCTAGGGTGGCTTCACTGTTTCCATGAACTAGAAGTCAAGAACCATGTGTTCAGTCCTGAAGACTGTGGCTTTTTTTTCCCCCATTTTCCACCTGCTCCCCAATCTTTTGCAGGCTTTCCTTTCAACTGGGTACTGTTACATGGTCTGAATAACTGTAATATGTTTGAATAATGTTGTCAGGGGTGGGGATCAGAGGGTGTCAAGTTGTATTTCAATGCAGGCTTCTGTGTTGGGAGCTGAATGCAAAATAATAAAAACACTGTACAGCTTGAAATGACTGCAAGTGTTGTAAAGTGTCTAAATGTAAACACTGAATGGAAAAGATTGTATGATGTAAATCAGTTAAACATACAGAGAATTATGAGGGAGCAAGACGATCTTGCTGTTGATCTCTCACCTAGGAAAGTGTCATCTGGCATCTGGTCATAGCAAGAACACTTTTACATTCCTGCACAGCTTTATTCTAGCCTAGTTGGCAAGAAGAATCTGATTTTTTTTTTTTTTTTTTTTTTCTGGGTGTTTCTCTTCCTCCCCTCCCCCTTCCTCTCGCCTTTTATGTAATGAGATGCTTTGCCATGCTATGAATGAGCTGCAAAGTAATTGAAATAGGAGTTTCCTGAAACGGGCAGGTTGTTTCTGTCAGTGTAGGCTTCTTGCTTTCTTTGTAGCTCATTTTGGAGTTGTATTTATCTGTTTTCTCCTTGTGTGCTTCTTGTAGCTTCAGGTCTGGTGTGATTAATATGATCAAGGGCCAGTATTCAAGAGGAGAGTACAGCTTCTGAGTGTTTGGTCATCTAGCCTTGGGGAGAGGACAGAAATCTAGGATTCTAGTAGACTTCCTTTCTCAAAATGATCCCTACCAAAGCTAGAGGAATGGTGCGATACCCTCTAACTGTGGGTTCCCACTTAGGGTTTATTGCAGGCAGTGATTATGCCTGAAGACATATCTGTGATAAATAAACTTGTGGCCTCCTCTTTAATCCACATTGTGTTTTAGAGCCATCCTTTTTCAACTAGTGTTTTTCTGCTTCGCTTTAATTTTGTTTAGCTTGTAAATTAGGAATGACTAGTTCGGTAGAGTGTCATAAGCTTGAGGTCTGGTTGCTGCTTTCCAGTTTATGAACTGGCAAGCTAAAAAGCTGGATTTTATTGCTATGTTTATTCTAGCTGGATTATAGTATGGGTTTTATTTTATTTATAGGAGGAAATTCTGTCTAACAAGTTCTAACTTGCATAGAAAAAAAAGTGAAAATGGCTTCTAAGATAGAGCAGTGAGGAGGCCTGTAAAATCTGTGTAGCGGTTGCCATTTAGCTGTAGATACCGAACCTCTAAATACTATGAAAATGGTCCAAATGCTTTAATGATACAGTTCATTGCTGGCAGAGTTGTGACGTAGTTGTTCCTTTAAATGGGTGTGGCAAAATTAAAAAAAATTGTTTGTGTACTGATAAGCAGGCTGCAGAGGGGAAAGGCACACTGCTAAAACTAGGCTGCGGCCCGTAAATGGTTATTTTTCCGTATTCCTATTTGATGTGTCTTTCGTAATCTCCCTGCAGATTAAATCTTTCAAAGCAGTTCATAAAATGGAGAGATGATGAGTGTTCTTCAGCAATGAGAAACTGCAGTAGTCCTCTCTCTGTTGGCTCCCAATTCAGGTGCACAGGCGGTTAGTTCATGGAGGTGGCTTAATTACCCATTCAGCAGTCACTTGTCCTGCACTCTTCCATGAAAGAGATTAAATCTGTTTTGAAAGTTGAGATGGTTGAACTAGGAGTTTGAACACTTGGGGATATCAGAACCTGTTGATTTCTTGAACTGACTTCTGTCACCACTAGGGATTTCCATCTTTCTAGCTACAGAACACTCAGCCACTTACATCTTTTTCAAATCCCAGTAAAGACTTAGCCATATCATTTTTACCCCCCTAGCTCCTTAATCCCTCTGACTCTTCCGGTAGGCCACAGTTCCTCAGAGGTGAGAGCAGGCTGAAGGATATGCAGCTGTATGCAGTGGTTTGAGAATTTTTTTTTTAAAGGATACTAGATGGGTAAAAGATATTGATGCTTAGAATGGAAGCTAAGTGTGACTCCATTTGTAATGTAAGGATATTCAATTACAGAGAAGCTCACTGGCACAAGAAATTGTTTCCTTTCCTCAATGCAGAATATTAATCATAAATAATCGGTGTACATTTTCTTAAGTTGCCATTGTCACGAGCTATCTTTGAGAGATGTGTCACTGTTCTTTCTCTTTGCTTATTTTTGCTGTTTCCTAAGCTGCTACATGTTGTGTTACCAAAGTGAAAGAATGGCTAAGAATAGAAGAAGTGAGTTCAGTGGTTTCCATTTCAGCACAACATACAATTGACAGCTTGCATCTGCCACAGGTCAGAGATGGTTGAAGATGAAGGTGATTCTTTTCTTAAAAATCTGAGAATGGGTGGGCTTGAATGCTGATTTAAAAGTTTTGGTAGTCATATGAATTTTCAAGCAGCTTGCCTTATGGCTGACTTGATGAAAATAAAGCCACGTGGTCTTTTTTTGATTGCTTATTTTTGATTTTGTTTTATACTGAAGTTCTCCAGGTTCTCACTAAAAATGTCAGTGAGTCTTCGCTTTGTCAGATAAGGGTTTCATAAAGGATGCATCAGAGGTCAGGTCCCATTGAAGGACTGCAAAGCTCAGTATACTTTATAAAATCAAATTGGTTTGTTCTTAAAATAATTTTATTCTTCAGTAGGTATCATACAATTTCAGTAAATATGCACTATCTATTATCCCGATACATGAGTCTTGAACAGAACTGTAGTATTGCATCAGTTTAGTTACCTGCAAAAGCTGCTGAGAAGTAAGAGTTTACAAGGTGGAGAAAAAAAGATATCTACAGGTTCCACCCTTGTTTTTGATGTCTGCAGGTTCATTTTTCTCTGATTATTTATAAGTAATAATGAATGTGCACCTGTGCCTTCATTAACTTCAAAACAGCTTAAATTTTTATGTTTATACACCAACCCTCACCCCCATCCTCCCCCCGGCACAGTTTGTGAGAGTAACTTTAATTGTACTAGGATTTTAAAATAAAATTGGTGGGGGGAAGAGCTTCGGGAATTAAAATCTATCACTACCTGTGGTGTATGTTGAATATATATTGTTATACATCATGCATATTCTATTATATAATTAACGTGTATGTATATATCATATCTGAAACTACATGCAGACGGTATATGGAAAGATATTCAATGAAGAAGAATGCCTCTGTTAAGACATTGCTCTAAGAAGTCCCATAGCCTATCAGGTTTACCAGTCTTACTCCCTCTTAATTACCATTTTTTTGGGGGAGTTTGAACAGAAGGAAAATTTAGAGATAATTTATTATCTGAGAATAGATAGAAGTCTGTGCCTGGATTCATTGCCTCTGGTTTCAATGTGTTCAACCCATATGCAGTATTTTTAAGAGTCACAGAATCACAGCATCGCTATGGTTGGAAAAGACCTTTAAGATCATCAAGTCCAACTGTTATCTAACTCTACCAGTGCCACTACTACACCATATCCTTAAGCACCACATCTGGATGGCTTTTAAATACATCCAGGATGGCAATTCAACCACTCCCCTGAGTAGCCTGTTCCAGTCTTTGAGAACCCTTTTGGCATAGAAGTCTTTCCTAATGTCCAGTCTAAACCTCCCCTGCTGCAACTTGATGCCACTTCCTCTTGTCCTTGTCAGATAAATGCTGAAAATAGAATAAAGGTCTCAACTTTTAATCTGTTTTTCTTCTATTGACTTTCAAGTGTCTTTTTCGCTCATTGTATTTCAGGTATTCATTCTTAAGACAATAAAAGGTATCTTGGAGATTTTACAGATAATAAACTAGGCCTTAAAGTTGCTCTTTAATTTTATTGCTAACTGTAATTCAGACAGTGGAACTTAAGAGAAATGGTGCGGTGCTCGGTGGCTTCAGCAGAAAAGTTGGCATACGTTTCTGATCTGACATTTTAATGCTAAAGTAACTGAGACTGCACAATAAATTTATTACTGGGGTGGGGTTTTTTGGTGGGGGTCATTTTGGTTTTGTTTGGTTTAAAATGTTTTGCCATTTTGCTCAATCTTTCTGCAAGATAGCTCTCTTTATTATAGTTCACCTTTGACTTCTCCCTGGCTATGAGGATCAGGATTTTATTGTAGTGAGCAGTTGCTTGAAATGGTGTTCTTTTAAATACACTGGTATTTGTGACAGTTTCCAAAGACACTAATATGTGTTAGGGTGCCATAGTAGAGGATACCTGAAAACTCTTAAGTAGACACTCTAGTCTTCTCTTACCACCTTTTATAAAATCTTTCGAGCTAGTTATTGCATCTTTATCTAATGTGTATTTGAATAACGTCTCCCAATGAGAGTGAGCTATTCTGTAGTACTACTACAGTTTTAAGCGAACTTCTGTTCCAAATAAAGCCTGGGAGGTGCTTGAAAATCCAGATAGTACAGCAGCATTTCTGGTTCAGGTTTGAGAAATACTGTTAAGCCAACAGGATACATGTTCTCATATTGACAGACTACTTCTAAGTAAATCTTCTAAGAAATCTCACAAGTCTATGTTAAATTATTTGCTTTTGGAGACCTAAAGGATCCTACTTTTGATTTTGTTAGATACAAGGCATTAGTTCAGTTGCTGTCCAAGATTCTTCAAAGCTTTGTTTTTTTTGTGCAGTTGTACTCACTCACTACCCTTTAATGAAATTGATGAACCTTTCTAGAAGACCTGTTTCTGTACAAGAGCTGCCCTGCACTGACAGATCCTGAAGCGGTCTAACATACGGTTTCTTCCAAGTTTGTGTATGTCATTAGATATCTGTATAATCTTGGAAGTGAGATATTTAGTGTACTTTTAAGTTTGTTTCAAAGGAAGAATGCAGAATTTGGAGAAAAGGTATGTGAAAGAGTCAGAGGTGGGAAGGTGAGTCAGCCAGTCAGTCTTGTAGCAGAATGCAGCCAGGACATTCCTGCATAGCTGTGTTTATTGGACGCTGAAGAAATTGCTTGCATAAGCTGTATTGGCAGAATACTTGATTCAACTACTACAGGTATGCTGGCAAAAATTATGCTAAAGTGTTTTATATTTGGCTTCTGAGCAGGCAGTTGGACTAGATGATTGATCTCCTGAGGTCCCTTCCAAGCCAAATTATGCTAGCATCCTGTGACCGTATGTGTACATACATACATGTATAAACATCTACAGTAATGGCACATGGTTGTGTAAGAGAGGAGGAAGGATTTTACTGAACACTAGTACAGGCTGTATAGTTGTGCTGGACTAGTGAAAATGGTGGACTTACTAAGCTAGGCAGAGGGCTTGTATTGTCATGCTCCTGCTGGTACTGTTACTCATGCTGTCGAGATTCAGGTTGGCATGTGAATGTGCCTGTGCTTGTCATAGTTGTTGCTGCTTTTGTCTGTGAAATGGGCTTGGGGAGGGGAAGAGCAATAGAGTCTCTTCCTGATTAGTCCCCTTATAGGTGTTATCTTCAGAGAGGCGATGATGGAGTCCATATGCTATTGCATTGTTACCATCTGCTGCCCCAACAGATGTGACTCCCCACAGAAACCAGTATTTATTGAAAAAAAAAAAAAAACCACACACACAAAAAAACCCACAACCAAACAATTATTTTTGGAGGCAACTTTCAAAGCTTCTAAACCCTTTTCCCATTCAAAGAAAGATCTACGAAAGAACAGGGAATAACAATTGGTGGTTTTGCTCAGAAGTGTTAATAGTGTTAGAAATCTTAATTTCTACCAAGAAACTTGGCTGGCAGCCGTGCTGTGAAAATGCATTGGTATATATTGAGGGTGTATATACACATGGAAGCACTTGTATTTATATAAAATATATCTCTGTCCTTTTCTATACCAGGAGGAGGGGGGAGAGGCCTTATTGCATGATATCAATTTACCTTTGTTTAAAGAGTAGTCCTTTAAAGTTTTGGTGTTAATTTTTATCTTTTAGTATGAGTTCTAGAAAAAACATTCCTGTAGAAAACAGTCTGAAAGATAAGGAAATTAAGAAAGGTAAAAGCAAATCCATTTCAAAATGCATTCTTTGCTCTAAGGCCATGTTTTAAGTTATGTAGTGCTCCAAGTTTGAAGGTTTTCCAAAGGACATTATCTCAATATTAGCTGTAGTTGGTCAGAAATATTTGCCCTTATCCTGGAGTGTCCTACAGTCCCTTGTCAACCTTGGTGAGTAACAGAAGCTGTAAAGCTGACTTTGCTTGCTGTGAGAGGATTTTCTCAGAATAGAAGGATGTGACTCTTTCCTCTAGTAATCCTGCACAGTTTGTTCTCCTCTGATGTCCCTCTGTTCCACCTCTCCCTCCCAGGGATGTACATGGAGGTCTGTGGTGTCAGGAAGTCCAGCTGCACCGATCGCTCCCTATACTCCAGCACTCCCATGTTGGCGTTGGGAGCTGTTGGAAGTGAAAATAGCCCTTATAGCTCTGATTCACCTGGAGTAGCTTGGGGGAGAGAGTTTGGAGGCCTGGCTTGTTCTGTTGATGATGGTTAAGTGAGTGTGTAAGATTGTGTGATGTGTATTTCCACTGAAGAGCCCAGAGGAATCTTCTACTTAGTATTTCTCTCCAAGCAAAACCCAAGTCTTGCCCTTTGAGTTCATCAGACATTTGTGAAGGGTTTGATTAGCTGACTATGTTTGTGATTAAATAGCTTTTCCATTATCTGTCTGGAAGTGTTAAGCAGGTTTCATCTCAAATCAACAACAGCTATTAGCGTGAAAGATTCCTGGAATCCCAGTCTCCAAGTATGTCTTAAAAATGAAGCTAGTTTTTGCAGAGGTGAGTGGTTTAGGGTTAATGAGAAGTGTTGCTGGTCTTGTCTCTTAACTCTGTTGTTTCTTGGGGGTATGCATCTTTTTTTATTGCAAATGGAGAACTATCAGTTAATGTATTCCTTATTGCAACTAATGTAGTTTACAGCACATCAGATTGCTAGCTAAATGGTAATTTGGCAGGGAAAACTAGCAGTGGGGAAAGGCTGGGTGGCAAACTACTGCTTTTGCCTCGCCTATCCCTACAATAATTTTTTGAAACACATCCTAAAACGGATTTTAAATTCAAATTAAAAAAAAAAAAATTTACAAAAGGAGGGCATGAGATGATGCAGTAGTGTATGTCAGTATGGCTATCCTTGAACAGTTTGCAGATTTAACTGTTGGTTTGTTTTTGGTTTTTTTTTTTTTTCAGTTGGTTGGGTTTTTTTTCTAGCTAAAAGCTTTATGAGCCCCTGAAGCCTTCAGCCATTTTCCTTCCCAGTATGATAATATTAGTTGCCCTGCAGTTCTGACCAAATAGTACTCCTCTCTTTTTTCATTTGCTTTATGTATTTGTTCATCAGGGGTTTTTTTTTTACTGGATCTATCAAGAGAATAAAAAACTTTGTTAATGTTTGTTTAATTATTTCTATTTTCTTTCTTTTTATTGTTTTCTTTTAACGAGCAGAGCAGCAACAAGCTCATCATAGACGAAGGTGAAATTCCTCATTCTTCTTGCTTTAATATGCTGCTCAGGAATAGCAGTGTGCCTTGTATAATTTCAAAATCTAAAAACTCTGACTCCAGATCAGCATGAATCTGCCATATTACTTCATGTTCCCTCCTCTTGTGGTAGGACAAGTGACAGCTTGGTATATATGAGCAGTGAACTGATTCCACTGAAAATAAACCTGAAAAATCATACAGTTAACTCTTAGCTAAATCTGTTTTCTGATTCATCTCAACATATTGTGGAATAAATTCTGGTTCCAGTAGAAAGGAAGCCACAGTGAGGGCCCAGTAAGGAAATGAGACTGTCCACTTTGGACTAGGTTAAAGTAGTTTGTTGTTGGGGTTTTTGTGTTTTGGTGGTTTGGTGTCGTGTTGTGCCAACCCCCCCCCACCATGATCCCTCAACCTTCTGCAGTCGGATTGGGTACAGGTCTCTTTTGTCTTTTTTTTTTGTTTGTACTGGATTGTTTTTTATTGTATTGT
>JAAGNO010006892.1:1704-23192 GCA_033439905.1 Ceryle rudis
AAACAGACAATACTAACGAAGAAAACAGACAATACTAACGAAGAAAACAGACAATACTAACGAAGAAAACAGACAATACTAACGAAGAAAACAGACAATTTGTTTAAGCAAACCTCTATAGACTTCAGGAAATACACATCTTTAGCAACCTATATTGTAGAAATCATAATACTGTAACCATTCTTCAACAAGAGATTGACAAATTCTACAAGCAGGAAATACACCATGCTGTTCTTTTCTCTATCCTCAGGAGTACCTTCAACACCTGGATCTGATTTTACTGCAAGCCCAGGATCTGTCCCTGGGTAATTTTCACTCCTGACAGTACACCACAAGGCAATTACTCACATGGTACTCCCTTACACCTCCATTCCTGCGAGACAGACCCTGTCACTGCAATAACCCCTGCCCTTCCCTCTCCTGGCAAGGTCAGCAGCTTTCAGCACCACTATGAAATAGCACGAGTACAGCCCTGCCTGCTTTCAGCCCCTCTAGCAAACCAGTGCCAGGAAAGACAGTGCAAACTGTGTTCAGACTGAAATACCCCAGTAGCATGAAATACAAGAATAGTGTACGTTTCAACATGCCTGTGCTCAAAACCATTGTATCAGCTGGCATCACATATATAGTAGTAATAACATTCTAAATACATCCTGTTTATTGCCTTGGTCCATTAGCCTTGACACTTCTGATCTCTAGGTGGCACTATCTGCAACAAGTACCTTTTTAAACAGTAATGTTCCAAAGTGCCATCTGCTGGTACTTTGTTACACAAAGCTGTCAGAACAATGAGTAGCGACAGCATCCGCGGGCTTTTCAGCTGGCAATACCTCCAACCCCAAAGACTCACAGCAACTACCCCCCCCCGCGCCGGGGGACCGATGACACTTATTTTTTGGTATCAGGGAAGTTGGTTTTTTGCATCTACATTCCTGAATACTTCGTTACCATTGTGAGAGCCCCGGAAATAATCACCAGAAGCTTTCAAACCCAAAACCAAGTATTTTGACAGCATATAGAGGTTGGTAATTTAACTTTTAAGATGGACCAGACAGTAGCACTTTAGAGTTTGACAAGAACACAGTGCTTTCCTTTTGTAACTCTAAATCACAACTCTGGATTTGGCTTCATAATCAGAGCAGAGGAATCCCGTCTTTCTGCAAAATTAAATGCAAAAGTTACCAGGTTTCACTGGTTATGCCCTAGAAAGTGGCTACTAAACTTCACAAAAATGTTAGGGCTTATTTAAATGTACTTGATTTTTCATATGAAAAAAGTTAAGTAATGCACCAAGACTTATAAGCAACAGTCACAACAGCTCAGCATAATTCCATTTATATTGTTTTTTCCTAAAAAAGTAAAAAGTTGTCAGTCTGTTCTTCACATTTTTCCAGCAGAAAGACACATCTTGAAGTCAAAGCTGTTTAGAACCTGAAGACACAACTTCAGCAATAGTGACTATATAAGAGCTATTGTCCTTTGGGTTTAAGGAAAACTACTTCAGTAAAGACATAACATCTAAAGAAAGATAAATGGTTGTCTATATTTACCCAAATCCCAAAGATTATTATCAAAATTATTTACAAATGACAGCAACAGTTACTGTCAGGAACTGACTGAGTTTTGCTTATGTGTTCTGCACAAAGAACAGATCCCAACTACCTGCAAGGAATTAATCAACCTCTCCAACTGTTTCCATTCCCCTTCTCCCCCCACCCCCTACTTTCCTAACTAATCCCTTCTGCATTTTCTAAATTTCCAGTTCTTCCTCCTCTCATTGTTTTCTTCCCCAGTTCTTCCTGCAGGACACAGAGGTACAGCCCCACACGAATCAAATACATTTGCCATGACTAGCTAAGTAACTGTACTAATTATAAAATAAAAAAAACACACAAGCAAACAAACAAAAAGCCAACCCCAAAACAAACCAAACCAGACCACACCATAAAAACCCCAACCAACCCCAAAGGAAACAAACACAACAGTTTAAGCACAGACAAAACATACAGATCACCACCGACTACCCAGATTTGATACTGTAGGATAGCAATATGGAAACCATGGCCACACGTCTGCTCCACCCTGAAAACTTCCCATTTACATGCAGCTTCCTGAAACAAGCAGACATTTCTAAGACACCAACCATTTAAAAACAACACAAACTTAGTTAATGAAAATTTATTCTTTCAGTAAGTCATAGCCAGCTCTTATGCGACCAGGGCAGAAGCTGTTGATGATTCACTAAAAAGAGAGAAGAAGAAGAGAGAGAAAGAGAGAAACATTAATTGCAGAGGCAATTTTTCAAACTACATACTGCTTCATCTCAAAGCTTTAACTACCAGTCCTGAGCTTAATCATCACCTGTTTAAATACAGCATAAAGATTTCACTCTTCCTTTTTAAAATACAAATACTAGGATAACAACACAAAGCCATATATTAAAAACCTGGGTAGCTGCACTTGAGTCTTTTCAAAAAAAAGAGAAGTTAACTCCAACATCTATTAGAATTCTCCTACATTGACTAAATTTTCATAGAGAAAAACTAGAAATTACTTTTTTTTTTTCCTGTCTTTGAAGCCATTTCTCAAAAATTTTTGAGAGCAACATGAACTATAAAGGTAACTGAGAACAAAGACTGATGTTTGTATAGCGTTATAAAAATTACCTAGTAGACAGTGGCTTAATTCACTGAGACAATGATTTTTTTTAAGTGTTGTGACAGTCACTTTACCCAGCAATAAATTTATCATTTAATATTTATGAAAATGCCTGTTCTTTGCTGCCTGTTTACATATATGCTTCATCATAATGCACTCTTCACCCTCTGAGTAATAGCCCCAGCATACTGCTTACAAAACCTACAAGACTTCACTGAAAACAGTAGTATAAGAGAAGACTTACTATTTCCAATTGGGCGGCAGCACTCTCTTAGTTTTGTAGTAGCGAGCCAACCTATGGATTCTGCTTTCAATCAGAATCAGGCGGAACTTGGCATCTTTATCCTTAAAAAGAAAGTTACAATACAATTAAGCACTACTTTGACTTCTCATTGATGATGTCTGAATTGTCAGACAAAGCAAATTGTCAGATGAAGCAAAAAAATCCAGATACTGCTACGTACTCCCCATTCCCATTATCAAAGTCAGTTGAATGATAAAATCAGAACAGGGTCGGAAATACGCAGTTTAAGCAACAGTTTTAAATTCACAGGCAAATCCTATCCTCCTTTACCAATAAAATGCCTCCTCAAACCTCCAGGTTTACTCAAAGGGGGTGGCCAACAGGAAGTACACTAAAAGTCTTCAAGTTGTGAATAAGCTACTGCATTATTTGAAAAAAACAACCAACCAAACAAAACAAAAAGCGCCACACAAAACCAAACCAAACCCAAAAACAAGCATACAGGGTTAACTACTTGAATTAGCACTCACCTTTCTGTTTCTCTCAAGATGTTTTCGGACAGCAACAGCTTTCTTAATCAAGTGATAAAGATCTTCCGGAAGGTCTGGGGCCAGTCCCTTCGATTTAAGGATTCTCAAAATTTTGTTGCCAGTTACAAAGCGAACCTGGGCAACACCATGGGAATCCCTGAGGATGACACCTGAAATAAACATTTACATCTCACACTGACAGAAAACCAACCTTACAGTTACAAGATATTCAAAAAAGATCTTCTCAGAAGCCTTTCTGATAGAAACCATCAACAAACGGTAGACAATAAGCGAGCAAAATACAACTTACAGAGGTTGAAATACTTTATCAGATAGCACTTAACAACTAACCTACCCATCACATTTAGGCAGACAGCACATTGAGTGGTAGAGTATTATCAGGAACTGCTCAACAGGACTCACTAAAGCTAAGGATTCAATCACCCTTTTCTCTGTATTTAACAAGGATGTCATAAACATCTTTAAAAAAATGTACCACAGGGGTTCATTACTACTCTCAGGATTGCAATTAAAAAAATAATCATTCACATAGCACATAATTACACTGCAGTGACCAGCTCATGACCATATGAAGCTGTAGCATCATACACTTAAGCAGAGCTCTAGAGCAGCCCAAACTGCTCAAAACTCACTTATTCAGCAGGCACAGAGCCTGGCTCACTAAGCCATGTAACAAAAGGCTGCCAGTATTTGTGGTGAGGTATTTCTGAGGTGAGATGTCAAGTATTTCCTCCAAGAAACTGGGCAGATTAAACTTCTCTATCACATCTGTTAGTGACCATTCCTAAGGACAAGTTTTAAGATTAAACAGATGCTTCACACACTTTCTGCTTGAAAAAAAACCCTCAACTACTTCACCAAATGTTCTCGCAAGAAGCACAAGCCATATTACATTTTAGTGAATACATAGGTACATCACAAAACGGGGAATTTCTTAGCATGTTATTTAGCAGAAATTGGATAAATAGTTATACATATAAAACCCAATAATTATAATTAGGAAAAAAAAAAGTGTTTTGTCTCCATTTAGGAGTGATTTGTAAATCTTACCAATTTGCGAGGGAGTCAGGCCTTTTTTAGCCAGCTTGTAGATCTGCTCCTTTACATCATCAGAAGTAAGTTTCAGCCACTAAAGAAAAAAAAACCCAAACCAACAATTTATGAAGACTGCTTAATAGAGAGGCACAGGCTAGCTATATGAAAGCATTTTATACATGGTAGAAAAAGATGCTTTGTAATGAGGGAAAAAAAAAAGTCAAGAATTGAAGTTTTATTTCTAATGATATGGAAACTTTTAGATATGAACCAATAGTACTAGTGAAACATGGCAGGTGATGGCAGTGGTGAAGGAAGAAAGTCAGTTTAAGATACCCCATATGGCCTCCAACCAGCTGCTTTATCATCCTTTTACTTGAACAGCCACAACAGAAGCATGAATACAAATTTACAGAGGAAAATGTAAAATCACTGCCAGTGGGAAGGAACTCTTTAATTGGGCCTTTGACAGAAATGCCACACTGAGAACCATCTAGCCATCTCTTAGTAAAGCACCTACAAAGATTAGTAAAAATCTGACTAAGTACACAAAAAAAATGAAACAAATGATCTACTCAGATAGGACTGTGCCCTTTCTATTACTTCTCTGTTAAACTGCTGATAGAGCCATTGCTTCCATGAGAATTAAGGGGAAGACAACACCATCAAGCCAGGTCATCCTTACTCTTTCAACTAGCTACAAAATCTCCCAATTCCTTTTTAACAGTGTTACACTATAAAACAGAAAGGCAGAACAAAAAAATATTATTTGGAAGTGCTCTGTAGATTACAATCGGAAAGAAAATATTTTTTTTTATATATATAAAATGACAGCATTCAGGCATCCCAATCGCTATTAAACTGTTTAATGACCAGCAGTACTTCAATCAGCTTCACATTCTCCCACTTTAAATCACATCTCTTTATTTTCATGTTTGATGCTTTAATTTCATGTATCCACTTAACTCTTCTCCACCTGCATCACAAATTGATCTTTCTGCCAACAAACAGATCCTCCAAGTTATAGTCTTGCAAAGCAAAACAGGTGAAGCAGCTGTTTATGTAGCTGGCAAGTAAGCTTTTAAGTAAAAACACCCTGAATAAACTAAGGGCATACTGAAATTGCTTACTGCTCTGGGCAGCAAATTACTGTTGTAAATAGTTTAGAAAATAGTTGATTTATTCCACAATGGCAAAGACCAAACTTGAGTGTAAAGAAAGCAATTTAACATCTAGTATTATTATCATATAGCCTAGAAGTAACTGAAATTAAATTTTATATTATGTAAGTACAAAGTGGGAAAGATGTTTTTGCCCAACAAATCATCCAGCTAGGAAACAATACTCACTTCCCCAGCATCCTAAAGACTATAGATCAAAGTAATATTTTACCAGGCCATAATTTAAAAAGGATGACACAAAACATTACAGCTCTCGTCCATTTGTTTCTTTGCCCGGGCACTACTAAACTGTACTATGGGAATCGGGCCCTAAACTGAACACCACAAAACAGCCGCCCAGGCCCGCCTAAGTGCACATGGAGAAAGCACTTACCGTAGGCACGCTGCGTCTGTAGGGCAAAGCTGACTGGGACAAGCCCTTTCTGTGGGGAGGAAGCAGAACACACACTAAGCGGAGCTGGACAAGCTGGACTCTCGCCCGAATCCCGCTTCAAAGCGGCCTACTACAAGCGTTCCCTGCAGGGCGTATCCAGCCCGCGAGACCGAGGCCCGCGGCCTCCCTCTCCTCGCCCGGAGAAGTGCAGCCACGAGTCCCAGCCGCACCAGGGCAGAAACAGGAGCGCGGACACTACAAGCCTGCTCCTGCCTAAGCCCGGACAAGGAGAACCCGCAGCTCAGCACCGGCCTGAACATCTCCTCCCCCGCCGCCATATCTGCACGGCCACCGGCCTCGCCCCGCCATCCCCCCGGACGCCACACCGCTCCCGCAGGAGCCTTTCTGCTCCCACGCCTCTCCGCCGCGCCCCTGTAACATCCGCCAGCGCCTCAGGCCGACCCCACTCCCCCAGCTCCGGCCCCGCAGAGGCCCCTCACCCGGGAGCGTGCATGCGACCCATGATGGCGGCGGCCGAAAAGAAGGAGAGGCGCGCGGCAGCGGCCCTTCCCGCCCCACTTCCGCAGGAAGGGGCGGGACCCGCCCCGCCCCCGCACGCCAGCCAATCAGCGACGGCGGGACTTCGCAGCGCACGCCCCCACGTAGTGCACCGCCACCCAGGGCGCACCGCGCCGCCGGAAGCGCGAGCGGCGACCGGCCCCGCCCCCAAGGCGGAGACTGGCGGAGAGACTTCTGCCCCCCCCCGCCCCGTCCCGGCGGCAGTGAGAAGCGGCACACTTGGGTTCTTTCCCCAGAATAGTGTTTAATGTACTTCGAGTTACGGAGTCACATTGAACGCGTTCGGCGCGGGCAGAGCGGAGGGCGACATTGTACATCTTTATTAACGAGCCCGTTTAATTAAAGTATTTGGTTCGCACGGATACACAGACCGAGGGAGGGAAGGAGAGAGGCTCTTTGCTCTCGGCGAGCTCAGCAGCCCGGGCGCTGCCTCACTCACAGGAGAGGGGGGAGGCCCAGCCCGGGGATCGCGTGTGAAAACAGAAAAGAAGGTTAGCACAGGTCGGGGGTGGGGCCAGAGACAGGGAGCTGCAGACCCTAAGAAGGCAGTAAGAGAAACGTCAGTGCAAAGTTCCAGGTTACCAGAAGAAAGAAAGAGTTCTGAGGGGGAGCTGCTCCTCCGCCATACCAAACCCAGGGCGGGGAGACAGTTCTACTACTGGCTGCAGGTCAGACATTGCATAAAAGATCTTTATTTTCAGTAAACAAGATTAAAAAAGCTGTTAAAACTACATGTTCAAGCTACTACATGTACTCAGTATTCAATTCCCCCCCCAACTGAATATCTTCCTCTTTCACAACTATCTTTTATTTGCATGTAGTATAGTTAAGTCTTATTGCAACAATCACTTTTTTTTCTTAATTGAGAATAGTGCAAAGAGGTGCAAGCTGGGTGCTGATCCTCTACATGCGAGGAGAGGCCTAGGCCAGATTCCCTAGACAAAATAAAATCCATGACCATAAAAAGCTTCAGCCAGTGACTATCTTGAAAAGGAAGGGAAAGGCACAGAATGAGTTAAGCTATGAAGAAGGTTAAATCAGAAGTCAGGACGTGTGCTAACAATAATACAGTACTATACATTTTTTTCAGAGTCCAGACAACTGTTAAAACTGCAAATAATTTTTTAAATGATTTTAGTTTATTTGTATTTTGTGCTGTAAGAAACTGTGCTTTAATAGCAAACTGCAAAAAAGGCAGTACATATTGCTTTCAGTTTATTTCACACTGGAACGTTTCACAAAAACAGTAGTCTACTTTCCTGTGTTTAAGTGACTTGTGATTTTAATGATGGAATGGAGTAAGTCTCAAAAGCATCAAGTGAGCAGGAAATATATCTAGTTAGTTATATAGTTTATTATTTACAGGCTATATACTAAATGAAAAATATGCAAAAAAAACCTGGGATGTGTTAGTGCCTGTTAGTATCAACCCAGTTTCTAACATTCAAGATATTCTTAGTTTTTTAATTGGAATAATTCTATGAAATTGGACCATGAATATTTTAGGCACCAGGAGATTCAAGTTTACTTCTCTCTTCTATTCTGAAGGGAGATTGGTCAGTAGGCAAGGGAAGGAAAATCAGATTACGAAATAGGTTTTTAGTGTTGGGTAGAGAGAAGGCATTCCCCATATTGTGTCTTCATTCATAAGTTGCATAATTTACTTGGAAATTTCACTCTAGTCATAGCCAGTGGTGATCGTTAGAACTAAACCTTGAAGCAAGACAGAAGTGTGCAACTTTACAGCTTTGTTTAGACAAAACATGATCATCCTAAACACTGAGTAAGGTAAATAAAAAGGCTACATATGTAGTGTAGAAACACCGAAGTAAGTGGTATTAACAAGAGATAATAAGTGACATTTGTACTCCACTGTCACAATATAGTTCAAACCTAATGTTCCTTGGAATTAAGTATTTCTAGTGGGATTAATTCTTACCGGAGTGAGAAACAATACTACCGTGAACTGCTGGAAAACCAAAAGTGACCAAGTTCCTTTCTCAAGGCTCTGTTAATGCAACTCATTTCTGGCTTGCAACTCATCCAGCATTTGTGCCTTTACCTGGAGGTAGAGGAGCAAATGCAACTTTGGATTTAGTGTTCGAATCTGCTCCACATTTAATTGCTGCAGTATTTAAAAGCTCTAGAAATGAAGACATTTCATAACACGAAGAACCTGGGCACGTTTCCTACGGCACCACATTCAGCCAGTCTTCATTCAATTTTTGGAGGGCATGGGTAGAAGATGGGGTAGAAAAAGAAATTTCTATCAGTTGCACTAGCTATGAAGATAAGTGACGTTATGTGTAAATAACACATCTTAGGAAAAGACTTCCAGCAGGACCTGCAAGGTATCAAATATGAGAACATTTCCCCTTTTTAAGGGGCTGAAAGTTAACACGTATACATATTTAAATACCAGAAATGAGGTAAAAGAGAAGCATTTGAATTATAAGGCACCATTATTTACAACTTCTGTTATTGGCACTCACTCCAATAAGTCTTAGAGAAACATGAATCTGGGATTAAATGCAATGCTACGAAATTTTCCAGCCCTTCAACCTTCATTTCTACAGGTGTGTGTGAAGTCACCAAAATTTTACCCATCCCTGCTTCTATAATGTCTCATGAGTAGTGGGAATGTAATCCTAAAATACATCATTTCTTTGATGCTCTCAAGCATCATGCTATGGATAACAGAACACATGTAAGGAAAATTAAAAGCAAAAATGCACTGTATCCACAAGCCTAAAGATTAAGTTACAGTCTAACCAGCCAGCATGGTCAAACTGTTCACCTCACTTTCATGAATGCTTTAAAAACCGCTTCCTTTACCCACAACTCTTAAAACATATACAATAATGCTTTGATAACATCGCATGAGCATAAACCAGGTTTGCTAGAAATCCTCCGTATTTGGCTACATGAACATTGGTCCAACACAGCTGTTGAAATGCAGAGTCTCTTAAGTTGTACAAGTTATCTTCAAGTAAGAAGATGCACAAAGCACAAGTGAGTACAACTGGTGTGGTCTTACTAGGTGTGGAAATGAATTCACAGGTCGGGTACAGCAGTTAGTCGATACCAGTTAATAGTCTCCTTGCTCAAGTTGAAGTCCTTTAGCAAGAGGGTAATTCCACCCAAGAAAAAGTTCTCGCGTAACGATTCTGCACTGAGCACACTTAACTGAAGTTCCCTCTGTTTCAGAGTCTCCATGCTATATCCACTGTACACAAGCTAGAAGGTAAGAAGTTAAGAATTGTTTGATTATCCAAATGAATTTATACAGATTGCCCTTTCTTCTGACTGCGTAGGCACTGCCAGATGTATTAACTGCACATTATGACCATCTAGTATGTCTGTTCCTCAGAGGATGGGCTGAACTACATCCATAATTTACTTTGTGCTCCCAATGCTCTGTTTAAAAGGACCAATCTTTCTCCCCATCACTCCTCAGAGTCAGTCTGAGAAATTGCTGCTAACTTGTAACAGTACACATACCTACTCGGTTGCTTTGGGCTTGCATTTGTTTGGGGTTTTTTAGGGGTTTTGGTTGGTTGGTTGGTTTTAAACAGGGGACCAATCTTTTCAAAGTTCCTTTTCCATTTATATATCTTTGCACATTTCTTTACACAATGTTCTAATTACTGCTTAGAATAAGAGACAATAGCAAACGACAGGGAGTTACTACACAAAATGTAACTTGCCATTTCATTGAACGTTGGATTTCTCGTCTTCCGGGAGATTTTGGTTTTGCGTTTGGACGTTTTGTGTGTATCTGGAAGTAAGTATGTTTTCACATAGGGATTTGGATCTGCACCGTCTTCTGTAACCTACAATCCAAAACCAAGATAAGTTAGAAAACTCAATAGTGTGTATCTGTTTGAGTATTTATTTTCAGGTATCTAGACTTTGCAATCAAGCTAACCAAAAGCAGCAGTTAATTAAGTTGGTCGTTGGAAAATTTGGAGAAAGAGAGAGAGTTCCAACCCTTCCTGTATCAAAGTCAAGAAGGTAATTGACAAAATGGAAACAGTTTTTGGCAGCGAGCGTGGTATCTCTACTTACCAGGTCTTTAATGTGCATCACCATGATAAATAGAGTGCTATTTCTGTATGAGATGGATAACTTCACTTCTCCTCCCACTTTGCCTGAGGTAGGACTTGATGGGCTTGCGTCTGAAAAAACACACAATTATTTCCTCTGTAATATTTGTGCTCTTTCATCAGTGCTACACTGACTTATACAAGCTTTAGAACAAGTTTAGTTTCTGATTTTGTTTTTAGTTCCCTAATGAGAAGACAAGGCCATGGGTTTTAAAAATTTTTGCATTCTCTTGTAAGAACCAGCCTGGAGTTAAGAGTAAAAAAAAACCTGAATAATTTAGTCAAGCCATAAGCAAATGAAAGTGATTACATATATTGTCACAATTTTTGATATGCTTTTATTTCCTTGAAGCCAAATGCAGCAGCATTTGGGAAGACAGTGATGCGAAGTTTTCAATGAGGGAAAATACAGCTAATAAAAAAAGGTAAAGGTGTCATACTATAGTCATGCAATTTATCAAACACCCCCCTAAAAACATTACCTACCTGTAGGTCTGGCTATTCCATCTATTCCTTCCACTTTGTCATCACGAAGTAATGGATGGAAAAAAGTATAAACAAGATCACACTAAATTTGGAAGAAACATTACGTATTAGTTCAAGTGTTAACAAGCACCAAATCTGAAAACTTGCATTGGATTTGCTTAAGTCATTTGAACTCACTTCTGCCACCTCTGAAGAACTGTTCATCAGACTCTGTATGTAGCTGTTGAGCTCCACTTTTCTTTTAGCTGCTACATCTTTTATATGTGTTCTTCCCAGTACCATCTTATTAGGAAAGCTGCAAGGGAAGAACAAGATAAAGTTTTCTGTTAATTTCTCTGAAGTACAATTAGATTTCATTGTCATTTCCATCCCGAAGTGCTGACATCCATTTGTTTATGTCAATTGTGAGTGGAAACATAGCATGCTATTAGATAATGGCAACACAGAAAGGCAAGGAAACATTTATAGGTAAGTGTTTTAGATACGACACACAGACTAAAGACACTGAAGTGCTCCTCTGGCTCTCGTCCTTAAAGCAGTTTTCTCCCTTAATTGCCAACTCTGAGGTCTAGTTTGCCCCTCAGCAGTTTTGTATCCATTTCAAGCTATTCCTTCCTCCACCCAGCTGGAAGCAGTTTCATTGCTTCTGTTGTAATAGTGATGAATGAGTTAGGAACATACCCGGGTAACTTCCAAAGAGGAAAGAGAATGCCAAGTTTGTTGTGGAGCTCCTGGAACTCATCAAATGTTCGGAAGACAAATGTTGGCTCAACTTGCCCTTCTCTCAGAACTCTTACTACGTAGATCTGCCCAAAACAAAAGAAACAAACAAACAAAAAAATCAAAGGTAAAAGTAGTAACAATATTAGAGAACTGACTTAATGATACAATTTTCTTAACAGTTCACTCTTTCTATGATAATCCTTCTCCAGCATCCATACCCCAGTAACTGTTTACATTCTATAGTAGAGGTAGAATTATAATTAGTCCTACTGTAATGCAACGAAACATCACACGATCTTCCCATAACCTAGATCCACATCTGACAGGGGAATAAGGGTAGCTAAGGCTGAGCTGTCTGCATTCCCCCTTTTAAACCTCACTGTAAATTCACACTGTATAGCAAACGTACAGAACTGTAACACATCCATGCAGAAATACATCTAGACATGTATCTGTGGGACCAGAACTACCACAAAACTTTGCAGGTCTGGATATGGAGGAAACTAATGCTTAATTTTTTTCAGTCTAATTCTCTCAAGATTCTAAAGGATTCCACTTTTAAAGTGATCATCTGGTGAGCAGATGCAAGTGCACTGCATTATATAAAAGGAATTTTAAAAAATACTGGGGGTACATTCCCAGGATGCAGTTATTCACATACAAGGGAAACAGAGGGTGAGAAACTGTGCAGAAAATTCAATTCAGTGGATTTATTTTATGGGCAGATGAGTTAAGTGTATATTTGAAAAAACGTGCAACTGGGAAGAGGTCTAAAACTCTAGACAGGAGACTACGTGATCTTAACAGTTTCCTGGAAGAGGCTGTTCTGGCTCAGACCAAGAGTGCTCAAATACATTTGTAATATAATGATTCAGTGCAAAACTCCTCTGTACTTCTAGCATTATTCTAGCTTTGTTCTACCTGCCCTAGTGGCTTACCAGATTAAGACATTTACAGCAAATACAATGTGGAAAGAGATGTACATTTGCATATCTCAATATAGCTCACTTTACAAGCAACTTGAGGAGAATGTAGCTTGAGCTGTCCATTCTAGCCCAACAAACAGTAGTAGAGAAGTAGAAAAATAAAAGATGGTTGCGCACCTGCTTAAGAACACAAAAATTAATACAAGTCTTAAAGCAGAACACAGGTCTATCAAAATGCCAAGGGCAAATTGTAATGCTTGCTGCCTCTAGAAAGACTGACTAGGAGCGTAGGTGTATTACCACAGGAAATGATGCTTTTACTTAGGAGGAGTCAATGCCAGTTTCTGGGTTTGTTCTGACCTTCCATTAAAGTGTTTGACTTAATGATGCCTATTCAGGAAGAAGCCATTTTACAGAAGGTGGCTCCATGAGCACATAAACACGACTCAAATCCCCGTTTTTTAAAATCATCTCCACTAACACTATTTCTGCCCTTTCTGCTTCCTTTTAGATCCCTCTCAAGAAGTAGCTCATTTTGAAGAATATTTTTGGATGCTAAAAATCCCAACCTGTCCTCTAGCGCTCCTGTGGTTGGTTCGCCCTGGCTAGCAGCTAAGCACCCACACAGCTACTTGCTCACTCCCACCCCCTCACCAATAGGACAGGAGAAAGAGTAAGAGCAAAAGCAAGAAGACCTGTGGGTTGATATCAACACAGTCCTTGGGAGGAGATGTGATGGAAAGAATCTGTCACCACCTCCCACAAGCAGACTCATGCCCAGCCAGTCCCCAAGCAACAACCACCTTGGAAGACACCATCCTCCCACCCCTGCTTTCTTCCTCTACCCCCAGTTTTTATTGCTGAACATGACATTATATGCTATGGAGTATCCCTCTGGCCAGTTTGAGTCAGCTGTCTCTGCTGTGTCCCTCTTGACACTGCACAAGCAGCATTCAGCATCAGCCAAAGCAACGGTATGTTATCAACACAGTTTTAGTGAAACATCCAAAACACAGCCCTGTGTGGGCAGCTGTGAAGAAAGTTAACTCCATCCCAGCCAGGGCCCCTACAAACCTGTTCTTCTCCGGGAAGCATGCAAGCTGGCCCAGTCCCACCTATGTTTCAATTATGGATTTTGTTACTTTCAAGACATCCACAGCAGGGCTTAGTTTGGGGTGTTAACATACTAAGCAACATCATCCTAAATCATCCAATCAGTTGGACATTAGTGTCTGTCCAACTGAACAAGTGAGTATCTATAACTGTATTTACTAAATTTCTGTCAATTAACAGAACTTATTGTCTACCTCAAAGCTGGCTATTTAAGGCTAAAGATGGCAAGCTTCTCCTGAAGTAATTCTCCCATTAAGTACTGAACTTAGAGCAAGAAGGAGAATGCATGTTATTGGAAGAAAATGGACAGTATCTTCACTGAGTGAAAACAGATTCCACATACTTACATAATGTTTATCTGGGTTGTATCTCTTTTGATATGTAAACACAGACACTTGTTTGATTCGGCCATCTTGTTTAAGGGAATATGTTTTAGCAGAAAATGAGAGGATGGGTTCATCGTTAGAAGGTAGACCAGAGAAACGCAGCTGAGCCAAATTGTGAATGAAGAAATTAAACTTTGTGGCAACACTTCCCAGACTGGATTCAATCAACCTAGAAAAGAAAAAGATAACATCAAATACTAGAGCACATGTCAGAATGCAGAAAAGTACTTTTGTCAATGGATCAGCCTTCAGCCTAAAAAAATAAGAACCAATTTGTTACTGACATAGAAATAGGTTTTAAAATAAAAGTGATCAGTGTGCTACATAAATAGCATCAGATCAGCATCTAATAGAAGATTCAGCATTCAAACTTTGGATAAGTTGTTATCCAAGAAGTGAAGCCTTTCCAGAGCTGGTAAAAAAGTTATGTGCACACTAATGCAATTTCCCCCATATACTTAAAGTTAAGTACAATAACACGTTTTGTAACGCACAGTAACAAGTCAGTTACATTATATACACCCTCGCTACATGGGAGCATTATCCCTCCCTCCTTCCCCAGTGTGCAAAAGAGCTGCTTGAAATAAAACTTTCCGTGCATTACAAGGTTACCATCGTATACACGGCTATTAAGCAATTTGAGATGCAGTCAAAAGGCAAGTCCCAAACAGTCAAACAGAATTACCTGCTCAGTATTTCAAACAAAATTTTTTGCACAAGGTTCCTCCTAAAGGCAAAGTATTTTAGCATGAAACTGATCTTATTTATGTAACTCATGAACTGGTATTTTAGGATTGTACAATACAACTATTTAACTTCTACAGACATGTTTTCAAACGTTCTTAGTACATTTTGTCATAGCAGAAAACTCCAATTAAGAGGATGATGCGAGTAGATATTTTAGCTTTTACTTATCCAGTACCTTGTAAAGAAAATGGTAGCTTCTGCATCTGTTGTTTGGGGCTGGAGAGCATCCTGGACATACTTCAAGTCCTGAACTCCACTTAGTTCTGGTAACCCAGAAGACAGCATCTGCAGGAATTTACAGTTTTAATGCAATAAAACCAATATAATTTTACATTAAAATGACTAAAACTTTTAGACCATCAAATTAAATTGAATCTGCATTTACTTTTTAAATGCTAACAGCAATAGCCAACAATTACTTAAAATAGCAGCTACTCCTTTCACTACTTATGTGGAGTTAAAAGCAATTAAAGTACTTGGTAGTATAATTTATGGTGTAATCTTAGTTTTAAATTCTCAGGAAGCAGGTAACTAGTTAAAAAAAAAAGCTCGAAAGAACAATCCAAACACAATCTTCCTAAAAAGTACTTCTGATGCTCCTGACTTTTAAAAGCATGCATTAAGAGTTTCTGCAGCATAAAAACCACAGCATTTAATACAATCCATCAGAAGAGATCTAACAGGCTTCAATTTAATAAATAGATTACCAAGGCAAGTAGGTTAAGGAAGAGGTTTGCATGTTTTCTTATCAAATTGTAAGCTTGACAACAGAGATCCACGAACAACTGAAAGCGAATAGTGGGTTTTTCACCACCATTAATGACATAAGCCATATCCGATGTTAGCACGAAAGGAGCTCGATCCCTGTTTAAAGAGCACAGAATTCCTAAGTCAATTGTAAAGTCTATTCCTTTTGTCATGTACTTCCTCCTCCCCTCCATCCCCACCCAGGTTACCTTACAAGGCCTTCCATCCCTCATTTCTGGCAACCATAACACACTAAAGCAAATGTAATAACTATATTATCACCCAACTACAATATAACTCCTCCATCCTGGATATAGAATATCTTCCCCTGCACAGGGGAGCAGCAAATGTGAATTTGCCATTCAGCCTTTTCTGTGATGTTGACATTCATTACTGTTTCTATGAGCCAGTCTCTTCTCATTTGTTTCACATACAGATACTCAGATGACATAAAGGTTCTGGCACTCCATTTCTCCTTCACTGATGAAATTTACCTAACAACCATGCAGTAGGGAATTGCATGAATATACCTAAAAAGATGAAACGAGACTACTGTTCTAGCCAATATTCATGAAAAAGTATAACACCGAGATTTGTGTTAGATTTAAGGCTCTAAAATATCAGTACAAAGTATACTAATCTTTTCCTTTACCAAAATACTTTTCTTTCATATCTATTGTAAATAAATTCCCATTGCGATTTGCCAAGTGTCTATAGCACAAGCTCTTAAGGAATGAAAGCTGTTTGGAAGCACTCAAGTTAAATAATGTTTAGGAGAACAAATTCTTTATTTCCATCTACCAGTAGCTAGAACAGTAATTTTATTTGAAAGCTATGCCTGTGTGCTTCGATTGAAAACAGTTCCAGAGATCAAAATACGGAAATTAAGCTAGAGCCTTTTCAAAATTAATTCTGTACACATAGATTTGAACACATTCTGGAAACACTGTGGTTAAATTGGAAGATATTGGCTTCATAATGAGAACAGCAGATAATGAGAATTTAAAAGTTAAACCTCACTTGATTCTCTACATAGCTTAGCTACAGAAAATACCTTTTAAAGCTACCAAACATCTGCGCATGACCCAAAAATTTTCCAAAGTCAATGTGAAACATATGCCCTGTGTTTCGGAGCATTATGTTATCATTGTGGCGGTCACAAATTCCCAAAACATAAGTAGCTACACAGCATCCTGCACAAGAGTAAATGAAGTTTTCTGAAGCCTGGGAGGGAGAAAAAAGAAGTGAATTGAGATCAAATATCAGTGGGAAAACAGCATTCATGCATTCAACAGTCAATCTTGACAAGAGTAAAATCCAAGCCAGGTAAGACAGGCCCTAAAACTTGCCTTTTTTTTTTTTTCCATATTAGTGTTCCTCAATCAGGTATTTACAAACATATTTAGATAATCACAGTTTCCAGCAAAAATGGTTGGGGTTTTTTTTGGTGTATGTTTGTTTTTATTTTGTTTTTGATAAATAAAAGACAAGAGAGGTGTTGAAGACAAATTACAAAAAGAAATACATATTTTGGCAGATAAAAAGTGTACAAGACTTATTTTTCCAATGTGTTGTACCAGCCTTATAGCCAAAAGAAAACATTTCGTTTTTTTGAATCCCAGGTACTTGTATGAGAAGAGGCCACTGCTTCTGTATCACAGTTAAGAGCAGCCACCATTCCTCCCTATCGTAAATATGAAGTGCATTTTTTCTATATCCAAGAAAAACTCTTGCTGTGAATCTTGAGACTCCATCTGGCTTCTTTTTAGTTACATAAGATGTTCATTTGCTGGTTTTCAAATGTAGGAAAAAAATTCATTTTCCCAAAGATATAAAACAAAAATTTCAGTGGAATATCAGGAATAAGAATTTCATTCTTTTGTAAGACGTTATTTATCCTTTTTAAAAGATCTTCAAAAAAGAACAACATTAAAAGAAGTTACCTTTTCATATTCCTCCTCTGTAGGATTATACTTTCGCAACCATTCTGCCAGAGGCTTGTCTTTAAAAGAACCTGTCACTCCATATTCCACTTGAATTTTCCTAAGTGTATCCGAAGCAGGCACAAGCTCTACCATGCCTTTAAATAAAATAAAACAAAGTGTATTTAACTATCTCCTTATGTTATACTGCATTTTCATTATTCAGCAGGAACTTTGACAACAATAGATTTTTCTAATCTTAGGCTAATTTCTTTCAAAACCTGGTTAGGTGTAAAAATAGTGATATTAGTCTACTAAGCATTTCCACAGACTATATTACAAAGCGTGCCATGAAACACATGTAGTAATCCAAATTTGGCTTACTTCACTACAATTAGTTACAGTTGCTAGAATGCATATATAAATTATACTTTGAATAATTCCTTTTTACTACATAAACTAGTCTTGGCCTATAACCAGTAACTGCAAGATATGTGGATGCTGACATTTCTTACACTGACAGTGAAATCACCTGGTAACTTTAACGGCTGTTGAGTGTTTAAAACGAGCAGGCTGTTGCCCCAGAAATAAGGCAGTGGGCTTTACATGTGGCCTTATTTTGGAGATAGCATTTACTAAAAATATTTTTTTATCTAAATCATAAAAGGAAAACATTGGATTAAAAAAAATTTACTTCTATCTTGGCAAGAGCTATAAGAAGCAGACCTGTAATTTACATCCATTTTTCTATTTCAGTTTAATCCTTGCAAGTACTTTAGGAATACCAATATTAGGCACAACAAAAAATGTAACATGCTATGCAATCAAGTCATCATTTGAAGTAGGAAGATAAGCCATCTGTTTCTCTAAAAAGCAGGTCTTACATAAATAGAAGCTTTTTGCTTAGTTTTGCCAACCTATATTTCCAACATTTCATGTATTTAAGAGTTTTCATCATGCTGTTCTAGCATCTGAGTGAAAAAAAGATTTAAGTTACTGTTTATCCCCTTGAAGATCTTGTGGGTCCTACTGGCTAGCTTTAGGGAATCAGTGAAAACTAGCAAAAAGCATGTTCAAGGTGTAGGGCAGTATTTATACTCAAACTTAAGATACAGGGACCTATTTTCAAACCTAAAAGACAGTCTCAGTTTCCCAAGGAGCTTTTACCAGCCTATGACACTAATTCTGGGTGATGATGTGTGGATGGGTGGTTTAAATTCTTCTTTTTGCACATTTGAGTACATGACTTGAGTCCCTGACTCAACTGCAGCAGACTCCAAATACCTCAGAATTGCAATTTTGACTTCAATACTTTCTTTCACCACAACTAAACTTTCAGAATCAGGACTACTATGGCACCATTATTTTCCCGTGTTGCAGTAAGGGCATCAAGAGAAACCTTAGCTCATACCATTGTATTTACTTGTTTGCACCACTGTTCATAGACAACAGAACACATAAGAATCTCAGAACTCAAGAGAAGAAACACATTTAAATGCAACTCAGCCATCAGGAAATTCAGAACAATTTAACTTGCTATACTCTTGAGTACTGAAGTTCCTTACATGGAAGGCTTCTAGCCTTCACTGTTTCTTGGGCCTGCCTCTGCACAGAAAGTTTTCACTATCAGTGTGACAAGAAGTGGAAGTTGGGGAGCAAAGATTATAGCCAGCATCTGGTTTGCACCTCGGTCTTTTCCAGTTGAAAGACACTTGAAGATAACCATCCGTAGATCCAGTCCTTCTTGCAGCCAGATCTTATCCATAATTTTAATCATTTGTAAAGCCAGCATATCTTGTCGCAGATCTTCTCCAACCTTAAATGGAAAAATAAAGGTTAACTGGAGACATAATATACTTTCAGCAAAACTAAACTTCACAGATTTTAAATGTGCATTTTCTAGGAAGTGATACATTATGCTAATTGCTTCCTCATAGCTCTGCACTTAATGAGAGAAATAGGCTACATTTAATCTTTCACATGCAGTAGACTTACTTTCACATTTGACAGTCTGTTCAGACATTGGTTTCTAGATGAAACCAGAAGCAAACTCACAAAATAACTATGCTTAATGCTCTATGCTAAAGTTAATTGATACCAATGAAATAGTAATTAACTTTTTTTTCCTCCAATACACATGTAAGGCCTACCTTAAACATCACATTAATTTCTTCTCCCAGAGGGTCTGCATTTATCAGTGCAACTTTCAGTGGTACTGCATTGGAGCTGAAGAACGAACATGCCTACAGGTAGATTTAGTGTTAATACTCAAAAAGGACTATTCCTGCTAGCCCAGAAAACAAGACATCCTGACAACAAGCAGGCCCGACGCACAATGTGCCTATTCAGACTTTTAACATTGCAATTGTGATGAATACATGCTTCCTTTGAATAAAGCGCCCTTTGGCTCTCATTTATTGAATTCTTGTACAAAAGCCAATAGCGCTGCACAGTGACGTTTTATACATTTTGAAGGGAAGAGTGAATAAAACATGGGTACAAATTTTATTAGCAGGTTTTTTTGAAACCTGTAAGTTTTGGGTTTTTTAAAATCAGTTATTTGCACACTTCACAGCATTTTCTCATCTGCTTTCAGGTGCATACTCATGACTTAATAGTTAGAGTAGAGAAGGAAAGCAAGATGAACTGTCTCTCCACAGAGGATTAAATCCACTGTTCTCAGACCTCTAGGCTCCCAGTCCTGCACGATAATACAATCAAGATTGTGGTTCAGCAGATATTGTCACATCTTGCAGAGTTCTGAAAAATATATTTACCTGCTTCTACATATTTACTTGCTGGATCTTCACAATAAAATAAAGGTACCACCTGCCTCCCTGCATCCAGTGTGTCTCTTCGACACAACCAGTAACAGGTAGTTTCAACTATTTCACAGTATCTACTAATTGTTTAAACCTTATAGCCTTGCTCAATTTTTTCTTTTGACTACTACTGTGAACAGGACTTTTTCCATGCGCTTTGCTGTATTATAACCAGGATTGTTGGTGTCAAGAGAGACAGCATCTGAAGAAATAATAAGTTATTACAGGTGTATTTTAAATACCATCATTGGTTTTACACAAGTATTTGTATAAATTTTATCTTTGTTCAGCTAATTTCACTGCCTGGTCCAATTTACTTTTTAATTAAAACCCTCCCCGCATAAGTACCTCAACTGATTTTTTTTCCTATTTGTAAAAGCTTTGCCCATGTGTATATGTTTACAAAAAGGTTTTGAAACTCTGAATATGCAGTACCTTAATATTTAGCTCTTTTGCCACAAGACTGGGATTGAGAGGCAAACGACATTTGTTCTTCAAGAAAAACAACTGCACACGTTCCATACCATTTTGCAAAGCAGCCTGCAGAGAAGGGAGAAAAAAAAAAAAAAAAAGTCTGATATTTTCTGAGCTGGAGCATCTACAGAAAACTTCTGGACAAAGATATCCTGAAGCCAATGTTTTAATTCCTCAGTGTCAAATGAATGCTAGAAATTATAACTGCTGTTCCAGCTAATAAAAACACTTAAACCTAGCAGTACAACACAAATAGCACACAGGTTTGTGGGTTGGTTTTGGTTGGTTTGGTTTTTTTTTTTTTTTTGGGGGGGGGGGTGGGGGGGGGTGTTTTTATTTCTCTGACTGGACTAGATGATAGCAGCTCCCTCTTTCAAACTTTAACTTCATATTAGCATATAAATATATTCTTTTG
>JAAGNO010006892.1:23292-44998 GCA_033439905.1 Ceryle rudis
CCTGCTCTCAGCTTCTGCAGAGGGACCCAGGAAAGCCCCTTTGGGTGGCACTTAGCTAAGCACTGGGCAGCTTGCACGCCTAAAATTTCCTGGGTGTTGTGGGTGTTTTTATTTCTCTGACTGAACTAGATGATAGCAGCTCCCTCTATCAAACTTTAACTTCATATTAGCATATAAATATATTCTTTAGCATAACAGGATCATTCTTCAGCAGCAATAGGTTTAAATCCAGTTCCAGTTTATCGTACATAGACACCATCCTACTTTCTCACCCTATCACATCACACAATCTTATGTTTCAGATAACAAATTTGACAAAAACCTCAACTTGATTAAGCCATTATCTTGTTAAAATGCAGAGCAGTAGATTCATAGCTCTTCCTATATTACATATAAAATTTTATTGAACTTAGACTAAAAAGGCAATTGAGGGGATTGTTTTCAGGGTATACTCAGTCTAATTTTCCTCAAGAATATTAAACACACACCTGCCGAGCAGATCCACTTGTTTGCTTTACTCTTTCTGCTACCATTCCAAAAAGCTGCACCAGCCTGGTCTGCTTCTCAAGCTCTTCCCTCAGCTTTTTTCCACAGATTGAAAGAAAAGCTCCAAGAATTTGCTCATACCTTACACCAAACTTTGTATCATACAGTGTATCCTTGAGAAGCCTGAAATAAAGGATTTAAGTTAAATTTTCCTAAGGAAGATACTGCAAACAATGCTATACTAAGACATTAAAATATTTCAATAAATCTATAGATATCCAAAGTTACTGAAATGTAGTATATACAAGGAAAGAAGTTTGTGCCTCATAAAGGCACCGTTTTATTTTTCCATTAAAAAACCCCAGGATCTATATTTTCTATACTCTCCATTCACAACATTCATTGCTATGAGCTACAATATTAAGAAAGAATTTTTTTTCTCCTGGAAATATTAATCCTATAGTAAATGTTATGTGAACAATGGACCAAAGAACACCTTACCAATACAGGTAGTGCGCTATTCGAATGCTTCCCAGTGCCCGAGCCAAAAGAAATTTGACAAGAGCACTGTCAAGATAGGTTTCATACTTCAATGCCTAAATACAAAGAAAATTAAATAAATCAGATCTGGATTTAACTCTAGATGAAGACTGAGATGTTATGACTAATGCACAGACAGAATCACTACAAATACACAGAACAGTCACAGAGTGATCATTTACTCAAATTGTTTTCTGTACTGTGAATGAAGATAAAGTGTAGAGGCACCCAACTGCACTTCTGCTTCTAGTAATTAGGAATTCCTTTGGGTTTTCAACAGGGTGGGGGGAGCGATGACAAATAAAAAAAATTAAAAATCAAGCTTGAGTGTAGGCAGGAAGTCTTACCTGCACAAACTGAGGGAGGAAATCTGTTAACTCATCATCACTTAATGTCTCTATCCAATTCACAGCTCTATTTCGTACTTCCTGATCAGCAAACCTAGAAAGTCACCACAAATTCACATTAACTTTATGTAGCATTTGGGGTTTTTTCTTTGAGATCAGCTAGATACAAAAGAACAAAAATGAAGTCTTTAACAGCTCAGTAAAGGACCTACAACTTCAAGGGCCTTCATTACCTGAGGTGCAAACCCACATGCCTGCTTAGGACAAGCACACTAATCTCAAAACTTCAGTCATGACAGCTTGACAGTATCATTTGCTCTGCTGTAGCAAATTACATTTCAGAATCCTAACCACTATTGCTATTCTTTCACTGTGTGACTTGGCTGAGCCTACAGGAATAAATTCAGCAGTACTTTTCACAAGAATGCAATTCAGATTCTTCTACTGAAGAAAAGTCATTTCACACACAACACATGGAGAGAACTTATTTACATTGGTTTTCTTACTTTGAATCAAGTAGTTCCAGTGCAGCTAAGGGTGATAAAGGAGGCCACTGCTGAAGTAACGAATATATTTCTGGAAGACTCGCCCAGTCCCAGTGAGGGGCACTAACCAATATTTTTGGTAAGCTGCTAGTATGGCTATGACAATAATGTCTCTTCTCCCACAAAAATTCTTTATCCTCTTTTGATAGCCTGCAGACAAAAGCATTTCAGTTTATAACACACCTTACAGACCATCACCTGAATAACCCCAATGCTACTAGTCATTATATAGATATATAGATAATTTAACACACAAAATAGAATGCAATTAACACCTTTACTCCACAAAAGTCAAAATAAGAAGGAAAATAAAGCCTCAAACATTACAGAAGCAGTTGTTTGAAGTTATAATTTGGGAATAGGCATATATGACAGGCAGCCAAAAGGGTGGCAGTCTTGTAACAGGAGAATATTATGACACTGGCCATGAAAAGCATGCGTAAAATCATTAAGTCAGCATCATTATTTCACAAGTTTAATTCCATCTCTTGTTTAACTCTCCATAGGTCTTCAAAATGTACTAAAACCATATTTAAAGAAATTTAAGAATAAACAAAATTAGTATTCCATACCCTAGCTACAAATTATCACATACAAAGAGGTCATAGCTAGAAAGAGATGAACATACCCAATACTGCTATCCTTTGAGAGAATGGCGAGGAGACGTTCTCTCAATGGCTTTTCTAATGTTTCTATGGAATGATGCACAGTAGTCTTTGTGGCTTCAGGAATTTTATATTCAATATTGGAAGCATGAGATGGGAAGTCAACCTAAAAAGGGGGAAAAAAAAAAAATAAAATTATGCCAGTCCTTAAGAACAGTACCCAACCATGTTTTGGGACAGCTAAGCCATGCCTGACAAGGTGCCTGGCCTTCCAAATTTCGACTCTGAATTTAGAAAGAGAAATGCTTATGATCTGTAAAGTAACTGGAACCACTATTGTTTGGATCTAGACAACTCCCATCTTGGCATACATTTCTAGAGACTGCTTTTCAAAGATATTGCCTACCAGCAATGATATCATGTACTATCAGGACATCTCCAATTTCTTACTTCAAGATGGTGATTCAGTAACTGACTTGTATACACTTAGGGCAGCTTTCCATTCTTTGCCCTTAATGCTTATTAATCACTATTCTATACTGGCTTTCAAATATAACTTTGCAATAGTTACACTTCCCCCAAAGCATTACTTGATTTACTGCCATTCATGTAAGAGTTAAAGTCACAATATTCAAATAAAACATGTCAGATAAAGTCAGAATTATATATAACCTGCAATATTATTCTTTCCAGATTTCCTTTTTTACTGGCCATCCCTGATGCATGATGTGAATGTGATGAGGTCCACAGTTGCAAGAGCTTTGTCCCACAAGTTAATAATCTGAGAAAAGGAGCACATACAGGTATTTTATTGTCACAGTTTGTTTACTTCAACAAGATGTTATTAAAACACCATCTGGAGAAGACCAGTGGTCACAACAAAGAAACAGTTCCAGAGACTTAGTGTGGTATAGGAGGATAGTTCAAACTCAGTATGTAAACTACAGAGATAAGAACACATGATATTTCAACACTGATGTTCAGAAAAGAACACAGGAAGTCATGCTATACTAGCCAATATAGGCTGGAGAGTTAAAAAAAAAAAAAAAAAAAAAAAAAAAAAAGGCAAATATGGTCATCAAGTGTCATATGACCTTATTTCTTTCACTGGGTGCCTTCTGTACTTGTATGTCCTTTAGGACACTGCACACAACTTTTAGATGGAAAAGGCAGAGGAAAAGTTCAGTGTTGACACAGCTGACCCAGCTAAAGTAAGTGCTCCCTATTTCTTCAGGGAGAAAAGGAACACTTTTGCCTCTGAGGAATAAACAGTATATACTTACCTTCTTACTATCTCAGAAAAAATCTTTAAGGCATATGAATATTACAGATATATGAATATTATAGACATCACCATTTGCCTTGACTTCCCACATTACTAGATTCTGCAAGTGCATATCAAGAGACGTTTGTATTTTCCAGTTTATTCTCAACATTAATACTGTTTCCAATTGTAGCTAGGCACAACTGAGAGTACTTTATCAATCAGTTAAGTGTTGAACACCAGGCACAGGAAACTTCAATCAGTCCTTAAAAATCAAAACAGAATCTGAAAAGACTGCTGGAAGGCCAACACTGTAGTATATTTTAAAAGAAGTTTTACAGTTTATCTGTGTTTCAAAGAAAGAACAGCTCTTTATATGTAAATATTGATTAACCGGGAGCTGAAGATGACCGTAAAAACTACTCAATCATGCCACTAAAGCATAACTGAACAGCTTGTTCTTTTTAATAGTCTCGAGTTTAATATCCTGGCACAGCCTTCTGTCTTACCCACAAGTAAAGATATCTTAAGGCACTCCACACACACTTCATCTGAAGGAGTTTTAACTTGACTATGGATTCTTCCAAAGCACAAATATCTTACCCATATTTTGGATGCTTACCGCCTAAAATCAAAAAGAGGTAGAGAAACCTGACCCAAAATTTCTGGGCCCTTTCTCTGCTTATTTGAGTCAGGAGAGCTCCCACTATTTTGATTAAGTATTCCAAACAAAGTCAGACATAAGACTGATTCCAAAGGCAGCTGCGAAATCTGGATGGGGAAAATTATTCTGTAAAATAAAAGTACTAAAAGTCAGTCAGTCAGAGGAAAGGCAGTTGTTAGCAACTTACAAGCTTATCCATATAACCCACTGGTGCTTCTTACTTTCAAAAGGCTAATTAACATTGAAAAACAAGTGTTACATTTCCATGCAATTACATTTCATTCCACTTTACCTCCTGTACCAATAATCTGCAAAACCTGCTACTTCTGCACTGTAGCCAGATTTGGAACAATGCTTTTTATTCTTTGTCTATTAAATCACATTCCTTATACAGAACTGCACTGTCTGGCATAACCAGTCTTCCCACTCTATTCACTATGAGGACACACACAATTCCATGTTAGCCACCTCCTAATCTCTCAGATTTAGAGTCAGATAACAACAGTTACCCACCCAAATAATAATAATTAAAAAAATATAACACTATAAACCACTACAACTGTACTAAGCAGTTTAAAAGCAAACATCTTTTACTGTAATACACTAGTACTTGCTAGCGAAAGATCTGACAATGAATCCCTTGCATCATCAGGAAAAACAAACAAACAAAAAAGGTAGTTGTAGTACTCTCTGAAGGCAGGTATTCTAGAACTGGAGCTCTCATTCCTGATCTGAAACAATTTGTCACTGTAGATTTTCAGGGTATTTCCTCAAGGTCTATCTCTGACCTTTAAAACCAGCCAGGAAATAGAGGGCAATGTGGAGCTCACCTGATGCTCCAGTTGTGACTGTCTGCCTGAGAACTATTATGTGAAAAAGAAAAAGCTGTGCATAGATATGAAAAATATTTTCCCCTCTCAGTTATCAAGTATCACCTGCCATCCTCTCCTCATTTCTTCTCCACATGCCCTTCCTTCTTCCTTTCTACCCTATTCCTCTGCCCCATAAAGAGAAAATGAAGTTTAGTAGCTCAAACCAGATATTCTCATATGCTACAGACAGATACTCTTAAGCATGTAAACATCTGCTCTCTTTATGGGAATAATCCTAAATTAGTTCTTGAAATTCAACTACAATAACAATGTTACAATGCTTATAGGAAAGCTTTCTTCATTCTCCTTTAAGTAGCACAAGCTATTCTCATGATAAGGAATGCTATGATTTTTCCCAACTCCTAATAACAAACACATTAGCACTGGGCACTTGTCTGGCATTTCCATTCTCATTTTTAAAATTAGTAAGATACCATTTGGAAAAATATTTCTGATTTTGGTCAGTATGTCTCACACATTGGCTATTTCCATTCCTCAAGTGGAACTGGAAGTAAGCGTCGCTTGAATGACTGTATTCAGCAGGTAGCTAGGTAGGTACCAGCTTAAAATATTTTAGTGAGTTTTAACATGCTGAGGTCACTTACAGTTCATCCCATTTAATCAAGTAGAAGAAGTTCTTGTATGTGCCAACTTTCTTGGACTGAACAGGTTTAAACAGATCTTTTCCATTATGGGTCAGAGAACAAATCAAGTAGTATTTTTCATAACTGGAACAAGGAAAAGAAATTAAATTAAAAAAAATAAAATCCATAAAAGGATGAATTTTACAATTAATAATTTACTCACTTTGATACCCAACCCGGAGAAATTCCATGTGCAGCAAATATTGTGAACTGGAGATGTTCTGTGGCAGTCCATGCTTCCTTAGTACTCTTACTATCTTCTGGAGAAACTGCTGCACAACTGCTACATGAATTTGTATGGAGTCGCAGAAGGGCCTCAACTGCTCTTGTTAACTGGTCTATACTCACTTTCAGAGGGTTTTCAGGTTGCAGTGAACCTAAATTGTAATTTATTTTTAAGGTATAACTTCCTAGAACAGCCACCTGAAAACAGTTTTTAAATAAAACTGAAGAACTTTACTCACCAGATGAGCTGGCACCATCACCGCACTTTAAGGATACCTACACAATAAAGTTAGGACAAATTTCAGTACCTAGAAACCCATATTGATTTTCCATTATTCTTAAATAACTTCTACAGAAATTATGAAACATGAGTTAGGCCCATATTTGGGTTTATATAACACATCTTTTTACTCAAAGTTCCTCAAGAGTTAACTGGCAGTATCACAATTTCCATATCATGTAGCAACCATTCACCAAGTTCAAAAGCTCATATTTTGCCAAGTCAGAATTATTTTGACACCCTTTATGAACTTTTAAAAAGCCCACAGTATATTGGAATATTGCTCTGGATGCTCTTTAACTTCTCTGAGTAGAGAGAAAACGCAGTCAGGGCTGCTATGGATGAAAGCAGCTGTTAGCTCTATTACCAAGTAATTTAAGTCTGAGTAGCTGTTTTGTTTGTGGCATTAGGTAACTTTTGTAGTCAAAGTGACTATAAATTTACCGAATAAAACAATGTTAAATAACTGAGAACTGAACAGTAAGTACTGTCCCACTGTACTATCTGCTGTGTTTGCTCCTTGGCCTGCTAAAATGGAAGTCTAAAAATGATAGAGAATTACAGCAATGTCAGTTCTCAACAAGCACACTCGTAAAGCCAAAAGGTGAGAAACAAATCACGGGAATTTACTCCCTTCTAATAAAGAAGGGTTTCATGCCAAATTCAACTTCTGATAAAACTAAAACTAAGTTTGTGATTTAAAAACAAACCCCAGTGATTTCATAATACATCTGTGAGAGTCTAAGAAGTTTGCCACAACTGCTGCCGAAGAACAGAAGTTCTCCTTATGTTTTTTGTGTGTTAATTGATCATCTTGTCAACATTATGTTTTAACTACCAAAAAAAAAAAAAGCAGAGACTTGGGGAGGGGGGGAAATCACATTAGTTTCCCCTTTCAGAAAAACTGCTGTATGTTTCTGCTGTACTGGTCAAGTAGTCCAAGTACTTTTGGATGACAGGATGGCCAACTGTTGAAACAGCAATACACAGGTAATTTACTACTTGACAATCTACTGGTTTGTTTTACTTTTTGGCCACTTCCAACAACAAAACAATTACTTTTAAAAAACAAAACAAAACCAACCATCCGCAACCAACCACCCACCCTCCCACAACCAATCACACCAAGAGCTTACAAAAGGTTCAGATGCAACTGGCTCCAATCTTTACAGCAATTTTGTTTCTGAAAGCAATCTTACAGGCCTTCATACACATTACTGCTTAAGCCAATGTTGATCACAAGAGAATTGCAATGCTTTACTGATAAAAGGTACCTTTTGCAGGTTCTACTGAGACAGTGTTATTTTTGGAAGTTATTTTTATACTAATCTAATTACTTCTATAGCTTTCTCCTATCAAAAAAGCAAACACTGAAGAAATATTTGGTATGCTGTATTTCACTAAGTTTTCTTAATATGTCTTCTGCATTTCCCTGCAAGAATTTTTAGTTCTTGTGACAACTCTATTTGGTGCAAGACTCCTGCTCAGCATTACAAATAAATCACTGAATTGATGCAGCTGAAAGTGAACACCACATGAATCACCACTCTTTATCAGCCAGCAGGACAACAGAAATAGCATTACAGGACCACTCGGCTTTTTTATTTGCACACTTCTCCATTAAAAAACTGTTCTTGACAATGTGACTTGAGACAATTCTGCTCAAGTGAACTGTTCATTGTAAGTTTTATCATCAAAATCTGTGCTATTTGAGAGATTATTTCTGTTTATATGCTCGGGAATGCAGAAGCATGAACTGTTAGCTTTAAGATGCTATTGCTTATTCACATAAATACTGCACAGAAAAATGTTGTGCCTCCTTGAAGCATAACTGCATTGATAAGAGAGGCCATGAGCTAGCTGTCTGCTTCCCTCAGTCAGATTTAGTAGCATCTGCTGTGACACAAGTCGGTACAGAACATGAAAACAGGATTATGAAACTAGTTTTTTTAGAAAGCGACTATTTAGAACAGGAAAGGATTCCAAGAGCAAACAATTAACGCATTGACAGCAAAGAAATGTTAAAATAAATGGTAAAATTATCAAGTAAAATAAACCTAATGTAATCCTGACTGAACTGTTGCTGGTATTTGCAACTACCAAAGATTATGAAATAGTATTTACCAGTGTTAAAAAGCATACCTCAGAATGCAATTGATAGTGTGAAAGTTTACCTCTGCATTTTTAGTCCTTGGAAGATTAACAGCCCTCCTTAGCTTCTTTACTGATTCCGTTATTGCAGGAGTCTCTACACAATCCATTGTAGAACAGATTTTTCTGACAGTCTTAATTACGTGATCTACTGCCTTATGCTGGTTCTAATAAGGAATATATGAGAGAACAGATTGATCTGATAACAATTGTGAAACCCGGTATTACTGTAGGTTGTAGATTCTGCTGTGGTTTTTTGGTTTGGTTTTTTTTTTTTTTTTTTTTAGAATTAATTGCCAAGAAAATTTCATTCTGAGAAATTCATTCATATATCAGTTACATTAGGCTGTATGTAACAGTTTGATTAAAAACCTCAGTACTGAGAACATCCTTACAGCTCAGTTATCAATGCCACTTAATTTAGATCTAAATTGTCGGAGGTTTTTTGGTTTGGGTTTTTTTTTTTAACATAAGCAAAGTCTTCATCCAATTTTAAAGAACACATGTAGAAAATGGAAATATTTGCTTAAAAATAACTATTTTTTTTGAAGGCTTAAAGCTTTCGCTTATGAACACTTACAGCTAAATAAGTGGGATTAGTGTAATATCCTCTCGGTAAGATGTAAACTGATTCCCAACCCCCTCCCTCCTCACTCCCCCAGACATATTCTCATGACCTTCCTACAAACAGATAGCAAAGAAGCTATTTGAATCAACACGTTTTTGAACTGGGAGTTACTTGATAACAATTAACTTAGTCCTGGTAAGAAAATAACCATACAAGTCAGAAGACATTGTAAATATTTAAGCCATACTTTCAAAGCTAACACTTTGAAGATAACAGCTGTTTTGACACATAAAAGCAAAATTTCCACTGCTATTTTCCTTACAGGCTCTTAAATTAATCTCAATAAAATACAATAGACAACTTTTAAAGTGTCCAATGATGTGAAATCAAAGGCTATGTACAAGTTATTTATGGATTACTTTACCCTGTTTGATTAGCAAACTTCAGCAACTGAATAGGTACAGGAATTCACAGTGGGAATTAGAAAAAAATAAATGGAAAACACCTACTGCTATTTGGACCTAGTCATCATCAGCTACAAGCTACATCACCTATCTTCAAAAAGTCTCTAGAAAGAGTAGAACATGAGTCTGAACTGAGATGTTTTGCATTCCTCACCTCAGCCTATGAAAGCACAGTTAAACAAGCAAGCTGAAGCAGCTGCAAGAGCAAAGCAACAAAACCAACACATCAAGGAGCAGTAAGATCTTGCTCTTCTACAGAAAGATTGTCTTCACATCTACCCTTGAAAACACAGTGAATCACCATCAAGGGAATTAAATAACATTAAGGGAGTATGTAAATAGTGGACATCAGCTTGTACAGACCCACATTCCTAGAGAGCCAAACAGTGGAAATGAAAAGTATTGTAATTAAGTAATTTATTTCAAGACCATACTTATAGAAACTGTTTAAGAAACAGAGTTATCTAATGTTTAAGAATCTACATCTCCAAGTTACATTACTATGAGGAGTTAAACTAAGCTTCTCCTTCTAAAAAAAAAGCTTAAAGCAGGTCATCTTCACCTAGCTTTTGCATTTGGGAAATCTCTCCAGACTGCTCCACATGCAAGCAGTTTTAAGCTACCTATCACACACTGAAATAGACAATGGTTTTGACAGTGTTAAATTAATCCAATAGTGCAGAAAAAGACCTTATTACATTGTGTGTAATACTTGTACGTTCCAAACATGTTTCAGTTATAACTCCCATCGCACACAACTATTACTGCTCACTTTCATGTAGATTTTTATTCATCATCAATATATCATTCATGGCTGACAACAACTGATGTTGTCAGGATTCAGACCTTTTCCCTAAATTAATCTCTTCCAGCATTTCCGAGGAAAAGATTATTTTGAACCCCAGGACTTGGAAGATACATTTCTAATTGTGATGATCAGGTAATAACTAGTTTGCAAGAAGAAAAGAGGAAAAGCAATCTGAAAATCCATGATTCCAAATTTTCATTTGGCAGCTTGCTCACATCTCAGTTCCCCAAGAATACCTGCAGGTCTTTTTCCCAGTTATGTCATTAGTAAACATTCTCACGCTACTTTTGATTCAATAACAATTTACAATGACCTTACCTCATTTTTAAGAGCTATGTTAACTTGCTTGTGATACACATCAAGAAGCTCTTCAATAGAGGATCTGGAAGAAAAAGTAGTTATTGAACATAAGTGATAGAGCATAACCTCAGTCAAAAATTCAGCAGTGGGCCTGATTACTAAAACAACCACATAACGTTACCTTATAATAGGTTCTCTGAAAGGCTTTTCTACTTTGTAGAGGTGTTTTGTTAGATGTATAGGTGTTCTGTCATCATCTTCCTG
Organism: Ceryle rudis; assembly: GCA_033439905.1. Taxonomy (NCBI): domain Eukaryota; kingdom Metazoa; phylum Chordata; class Aves; order Coraciiformes; family Cerylidae; genus Ceryle; species Ceryle rudis. The sequence goes on from JAAGNO010006892.1 coordinate 34,320, forward strand.
CAACAAAATATTAGATGTTAAGTCCAGTTTTCACCTTTATGTAATTTGCACTATGGTTTTAGAAGCTTCATTACTAATACCTGTGGAGTAAGAAAGGAAAAGATAAGGTGATCTCTTCAAAAGAAAAAAAAAAATAGCTAATAAATAGCCTATGAAATGTGCACACATTGGAACAGGAGGAAGAGAGAAGAAGCAGCAATCAAGTGCCTAACTATAGAGATACCAAATATTCCTCCCTTCCTCTTTGCTGGTCAGTTACATACCTAATTAAACTCAAAAACTGGTCTCAACTTTTATTTACTCTGAAATTTGTTGCTTTTCTTTCAGGTCTCAAGTTCAGCCCAAATGCTTGCATACTTTTTCCAGCTATAGTACTTGGTCTAATAAGAAAGATTACCCACATTTATAGTATCCGCCTTAAGAAAATTCAGTAGGTATTTAACTTCTTAGTATAAGAGAATACAATTCCCAACACCAAGCAGACATACTAATTTGTTAATAACATAAAAAGGGTTACACCTCAGATCCATTAACTCTGATGCAAAGTCCCAACCTCTTAAAGACTTACATTGCTGCTGCAGTTCAGGAGGTACTTACTGTTCGTGCCAGATCTCTGCATACTACACTATAGGTCAAGAGCTGCAGTTTGATTTCTGTATCCCACTTCCGACAGTTCTGAATATATTCATGACTTCCTACGCAGTGCTTACTGTTAAACAAAAGAAGCTATAGTTAAACCAAAACTAAACAAAAAACCCCACATGCAATATTTAAGACAACCTGTTGACTTAAAATAAAAAAAATGGTGAATCAACCTCCACACCGTATTTCTCGATCCAATCTCTACTTCTGCAGAAGTTTTAGTATACTATTACAGATACCTATACTTTTGATAAAGCTCTTGACTATTGGGTCCAATATGAAACCCAGAAACCTAATGGGGATTTGTAAACCATTTGTTTGGAAAAAAACCCACACAAACTAAATCCCCAAAACAACAACAACAACAACAACAACAACAACAAATCCCTACGTATTATTTCAGGTTATTAGAAATCGTTAGTAGATTGGTTTTTCTGGTTGCTGGGATTTGAAGAGCAGCTGAAAACTACAAAATCCATCCACAGAAATGCTCTAGAAAATAATTACCCGCATTTGAAAAAACCTGTTTGTGTTCCACACAACAAATGGCTGATTAGAACAGATTTCTAGGAAGGTACTGAGAATCTACTTCGCTATATCCAGAGCAATTCTAATGACTTCTGATTTTTGTGCAGAGTGGGACTCTTTAACATTTTTAAGATTTCTACTTTCAAGACATTAAATTGTTAAAGACCTAATTTCCAGTAACTGTGCTATGAAAAAGCATGAAGTTTACTAATGAAAAAGAGCTTGCTTACTTCTGTAAAACTTCTTCCTGGCCACAGACTTTCAGGATATAGCTGCCAATGTCCACTTCATTCAAGTCATCATGCACCCAGCAAAGAGCCTGCATTATTATAAGCTCAACAGGGGAACTCACTGTTTAAAGAAATTACATCTGAAAGTTAAATATAAATCTAGCAAGTAATATTCACAAATTGTAGTTACTTTAATTTATTTTTATACTTCTAGGGAAGAATTATGGTTCTATAATGTCCTGAATTTCATAGTCTGAGATCTTCACTTTTTTTTTTTTTCCCCTCAGAAAAAAAGGCCTCTTATAAAACCTGCCTGTAGTTTAAGAAATCAGTAAATTCTTTTTAATAGCATAGTCACTTGACCAAAAATAAAAAAAACCAAACCACACAACAAACAACAGTCTGCAGTCTGTTTTCCAGAAGTGTTAATATAAGGATAGCCTTTTTTAAACAATAAATAAAAAAATAAAAAAGTAGTCTGCCTTATTTAGTAAGGGCTTCAAATAGGTAAGCAAACCCAGAGCTGCTTAAAGTTTTAAAAATCATTATCTGAAGAGTTGGAATTTCTCTCTTTGTTCTACTTTTGAGGAAGTGAATATCAGCTGTAGCAGAGGCAGATCCTACTGAAAGTCCTGGGTTTCTTTTTCTTTCCATTTGTCTAGGACAGTTTCCACATTGTACAGATCAGATCTCAGTAAGCATCACAAAGCCTCTGCAAAAGTAACTCTTAACTACCAGTATTTTTGCATCAGGCTCCAAACACGTTTTATGAAAACAGACTCTCTTCCACTCAGCAGCTACAGAGCAAAAGAAATAATCCCAGTCAAACCCCAAATCCATTCCCTCACAGACACCAGCTGTCACCAATGAACAATATGTATATTTGCTTTAACATTACAAACATTTTAAATACAAAATGCTTTCTACTCTCTTCCCTACCCTTTCTGATCTTCTCCATCAAATCATATGCAAACAACGTCACTAAGTGCCTCAAAATTCTGTAAAGAGCACTGTATAAAAGCATTTTAATTTTTCATCAGTATCTTCAGCGTGGTTCCCCCCCCCCCCCTTTCAGGAACATTCCTATTTTCCTGTATTATTTTTTTAAGGAAAGAAAAAGTTACTTGTATGGTGGATACAGAGAGGTAATGACATAACAGTATTTTCCACTAGATACTGCAAGTGCTTCATCTTGTAACAGAAGACTAATTATTACAAGCATAGAGGTATTTGATAGCATATGAAGAATGAGTATGTGGAAATCAAGAACAAGGAATGACAAACCATGTTTCTGAATTCATGCTTAAGTCATCATTAAGTTATTATTGCTCCAGAGTGAAACTGCTGTACTACTTTCAGCAGAGAATACAGTGGCTGACAAAATGAAAAGACACAGTAACAGTTTATGGGCCATAGTCACAGGCTGCACTGGTGAAGGTCTAACCATCCCACAAAGCCTAGTAGAATAATACAAAGATAATGTTTCCACCTTTTTCCCCACCCTGTGTCTTACTGAAAGACATTCATTCCTTGCTGACATGCAGTGATTGCTTAGGTAGACTCATGCTTCCATGTAAAGTCTAATAAATTTATGCAAAATTAATAGATAAACCCAAAGAAGCTCTGAAGTTCATCTGTTTCCCTCATGGGTCCTTTCTACACGTTGAGTTGTCAGAACACTGAAAGTCTGCAGTTCCACCTGAGCAGCACTAAAAGCCATGCTGAAGTAGTCCTAGCATTAGGATGCTACAGTATGCAAAAATTTGACTCAGAATAGAAGCAATTAAAGGAAGACAGTAATTTTAATTACACCTATTACTAGTCACGTATGAGCTACAGATACTATCTTTCACTGTCTACAAAAGACAAGTAGTTTAATGGTGATTAGTTTTAACAAGAGAAGAAGAAAAAAGCATAAAGCATGAAGAATAAGATACCTGGGGCTAGAATGCAAAACTCATTTCAAGGTATTCACAAAGCTTCTAGAAGTAAAGGGGTGAGGCTGTAATGTTTTAGTTACACTACGAAAACCTTTTGTAGTAAAGGATTAAGCCTGAAATCTTAGGAAAGGGAAATTTTAAGGATGAAGAGCAGAAACCTTTCCTAGGCTACGCTTAAGGTCCACCTCATTTCTTAACAAAAGAATATTAAATCACAGAGGAGTAACTACATGGCCCAGCAAATTAATACAGAATGAAAACACGCATTGAGAGCTTGTTTTTCAGCTGAGCCACTAATTTAAGTGAGTAATAGAGCAAATTCCTATCTTTTCAGAACAACCAACCCTAAAGCATCTGCATCGTTACACACAGAGAACCAAACCATAGGTAAAAAGCACCACAGCACAGATCCACTACCAAGTGACACAGTCTGGGAACAAGGGCTAAGAGACTACAGCAGTATAGAGGCTAAAATGTTAGTTTCTCCTGAGGTAATTTCTTATCAGTTATCACCAAGAACTGTCAGAAGTCAAGAGCATCCAGAGTTACAGCCCTTTGTACAAACATGCTGCAGTCTTGACCACAGAAAGAATAAGAATTTACATACAAAAGCAAGGCAAAACTAAAAGTTCCGTCCCAAGCTAATACTCATGGTTACCCACAAAACTCAGCCAGCTAGTTATGGCACGTCGCAACAGTATTATTTGTGTGTGTGTGTACTCATAAGCATATATTGAAGTAAAGTCATAGATAATTTCAGTGTTTATTCTTACTTCCCAACAGCAATTTGTCTGAATTTTTAGATAGCCTACAGTAGTTTCCTTAAACACACGTCAGAGCATTGAAATAAAAAATTAAAAGTTAAGAAGCTCAGTTCTGGTGTCACTGTCCCTTCAATTACCACAAAGTAGGTCAAACTTTTGAAAAACTGTTTTAACATTCCTAGTTGTGGATACAGTAGTACTTCCAATTTGCTTGGATTTTCTTTTTAAAAGAATGTTTCACTTTATCAGCTTCTAAATATTTTCTGATGGAAGCACTGACCCACAATGTGGTTTGTTGTTTATCTTCTCCACATTCACCACAAGCAATCCACACACCTAAAACCCAGGGATTACAAAAACTGAAAGCCATTACCCTAGACTGAGCGTACAGTTGTAACCCACCATCCTACGTCTTACACACAAACTCCAATGTAAAAAGCAGAAACATACCATCGCATGTAAAAGTTACTGGTTGCTGGAATTCTTCAATTTCTATAGAAACCTTGATACTGGCACTCTCCCCACTTATATTTCTTTGCAGCATGACTGGACTCAGCACAAAGCCTGGATTTGTTTGCTGATTAGCATAAGGAAACTTGGTCCTCAATCTGAAAGTAGAGAAGGTTTATGAAACATTGTAATGGATACATCTAAGACTAAAGCAAAATAACACAGTAATAACCACAGGCCAGAACAGTAAAGACTACCTTTTGCTCTTTACCTAAATTGTATGTACAAAACACCATTTAATTTTTCTACTCTCAACAGAACATTGCCCACATTAATTACACAAAGTGGTACTTAGAAAAAAAGCTAGCTTACAATTAGGCAGGTTTTCTGTATAGCTTAAAATATTGAATAGGTCAATGCTTACAGGACGTATCCAGATTCTATAGAAGCTAAGCTCTGAGACAGTTTCTAAAAAAGCTAATTCGTAGCTTTTTTTTTTTTTTAAACTCATTTTTAGGAAGACTAATTTCTTTTATGTACAAAAGACCATAAAACATTTTACATTTTTCAAGTTTTGGAATTCTAATGTGAATTTAGACACTATGCAGAAGGTAGTTACTCCAAGTTGGGGAAATTGAGAAAGAAACCTAAATTATTGGACAGGCTTTTATTTAGGACACAAACAGTATAAGAAATTCACCTAGCAGTAACCAGACAGTACTTCTACAGATGCTTTTTATGGTCTCCTATTTAACATGGATAAAATAATTTAACCTTAACCTTTCACCAACATTCAAGTAGTGTTAATGTAGATTAAGAGCAGAACTCATCTAGAATTTCATCATCTTGCTCCCCAAGAATAGCATGAAAAAAATAAAAATAAAAAGTCCCTCTAGCAAGACTTGTCCAGTCAAAACCCATCAGCATTTCAAGTACTGGGTCTTGAAAGAAAGGGCAACCAGAACTGTTGCAACAAGTGTATTTTATGTGAGCTTTGTCTTAATGTTGTTTATCAGTAAGTTTCATGGGTGTATTTGACCTGTCATTGGTTTTATGGAGTGTGCTTTTCATGTAAAACATATAAACATTACTGGTTTTAAAATCCTTCAGATTCAAAGATTGCTATTTCCTCCGTTACTACTTGGATTTTTATCTTGAGAGGAAAGACAAGATTTAGTTTGTCTTCTCCAGGAAGAAAGTAAAAAAACAAAACAAAACAAAAAAAACACAACAACAAAACCAAAACCAAAAAACACAACAGATCCCCCACACTTTTGAACAGGTTTCCAGTTGTGGAAGCAAGAAAAATAAGAGTATGTAAAGATTAGAAAGCCTTGGAGTGACAAGATTTTGTGAGCTGCATCAAGTAAGAAAAATACTTCAAATTCTTTCAAAAGTTAATGTATTTTAAAATAGATAGAAAAAGGAGATACAGATACATGGACATACAAAAAAATATTCATTATTCAAGTCTGATAAAGCAAGGAAAAAAAGTGAAAGTCACAGAACCAAAAGAATGAAGAGGAAATATGGTAATCCAAAAACCTTAGTACTGAACAACTTAATAACTCTGTTGCATTCTTGAGAAAAAAAAAACCCCAACCCAGCCACCAAGCAAGACAAAACAGGAAAAACTGGGATAAGAAAAGGGAAAAAGACACATACTGAAATCTGCCCCATCAAGCAAAAGACTGTATGACTGGCTCTGTCAGCTGAACTGAATGAGTTATTCAACTTTTTATTCTTCTGAAAGCTAACTTGTGTTCAGTAATTTCTTACTTTGCAACTGCTTGAGAAAAAGCTGACAGTTCTTGATTCTGCCCTTCAATTTCTTGGAGAAGCACGTTTTCTGTCAGCATGCCAGTGGTCCCATTGTCTTTCTGCAACTCAAAGATAACACAGTATTTAAATAGCTGCAAACATATTCCTATAGCCAAAGCCATGTGTAGATAAGATTTTCAGGAGTCTGAGATTTACTATTAGTTTTACTTCTACTTCTATAAGGAGAAAAATGTGTATCAATACTAAGTTGAAATGTAAATGTTCACTGGACCAGTGACTCCTTTACAGAATTTTATTTGACAACATCATTAACGTTTAAGATTAAATTACAAGCATTGCAAGCTCCTGAGCTCTCATCAGTGATCTGTTGCATTAGAATTTGCCTAGATTTTGCTGAACCAGAAGAAAGGCAAATGTCTTTTCCTCCAGTTCCGTGATGCAGCCTTCAGTATAGTCCCAGAAAGAACCATTACACATCAGTTTTGCCCATGATTACCTTTGCCTACAAAGCAGGAAAAAATAGATTGTACCCTGGAAGTAGCATTCAAAACACTAAACTCAAAACTAATCTCATGGTATTAAATAACTGCTGTTTTAATCCCTTAAACCATGTGCAGCCACCAGCTCCACAAAATGTAAACCACAAAGGATAAACCAATCTCAAAAAACAATTGCTAAGAGATAACAGCAGTTTCAGAATGCAAACTCCAGTAAACTAAACAAACAAACAAACAAACAAAAAAAAAACCCCACACAAAAAAGCCACACCGCAGCCAAAAATAAAAACCCACCAACACAAAAACCTGCAGCAGTTTTTCACCTGTATCTGTTTCTGAACCAATTCACAACAAAGCCATATAAATGCCTGTGTATACATAAAGCAGAGAGCAGCCGGAACAACCAGTGGGACTGAGGTGGATCTCAATTGTCTGCAGTCTAACAGCCACTGCTTGCCCGAAGCACCAATGAAACTCCAAACAGACGCTTCCTGGAATAAGTTGAAGAGTTTGCTCACGTTCAAGTTCTGGTCACTGCACAGAGAGGATACAGCCTTCTGACTAGTTATGTTTTGCACCCAGAGCTTTTACATAATGCCTATAGAAATCTTTAAGGCACGCAAGAATCCAGAAAAAAGCAAACCGCACTATCATTTTTTTCTGAAAATCACTCAATTTGTTAATATTTGAAGTAGTGATTAACTACTTAACTAGTGAGTTATTGATTATTTGCTGACAAAGTTAGCTGAGCATCTATTTTTCATGAGAGCATATCAGACAACATATTCAAATTAGGCTGTCTCAGAAATGGGGTTGAACCTGTAACATGCAGAGCTAGGGACCATCAGGCCTTCTCCTTCTAGCATTTTTTTTTCTCTTCTCTAACCTGTTTAAGGAGTACAACATAAACTTAGAAAGGATAATATACACAACTCGTAATTGCCACTTGAATTGCATTAAACCTAGTTATTTCCACTAAAATACTGGTTTCATGAATGGTGATCAGTTCAAAGGGATAAATTATATAGAATTAGGCATTAGCTATACCAGGGGAAGCAATTAGAGCAGGAAGTTGTAAAGCCACAAAACCTGGAATGAGATTCAGGAGCACGTATAATACCTTGTATTTAAAAAGGTTCTTCTACTCTAGCACCTCAGACAAGTTCTGTCATGCAAAAATACTTCTGGACAAGTGCACAAGACCTGCTGACAAACCTGTGCAATTGTATCTAGCACATGTATTCTTTAAGCAATTACACAATAACAAAAGAAAAAATCATACAAGAAAAGAGGAAGTTATCAACCTTTGATAAACATTCAACTAACTGCTCATCAGCACTCAACACAAAACTCAATCATTTAAAATCAAGAAGCTGGCTATACAAATACCAAGCTCTTCCTATTTGGGAACTCTTTTTAAAAAAGAAAGTAACTAACTACAAATATGTACTCAAAGTACTTTGCAACTCTAACCAAGTATAAAAGCACTACACAAGGAGATTACTTAAAGTCACACCAGTGATGCAAAACTGCCACTACATGCCACTACATGCCACTTATTTGCTTACAGCAAAATTTGCAGGTTATTCTGATGTTAAATTCACAGTCTTTTAGAGAACTACAAGTCATTTTTACATGTGCAAGTTTAGCCAAGCAATAAATTCTAATGTAATGAGCAAAGAAAAAAACAAACAAACAACAATTTATTTTGTTACTCATAGCCAAATGTGATCCTGTGGTCAATTAAAGAGAGAAACCTAATACTGGTACAGATATGTATTGCTGGAAATTACCTTCTGGTGGAAAATTAAGAACATTAAATACCTCCTTGGCTTTTTTAGCCGAATTTCATTATTAATTTTTGATCACTTTTTGGAAGATAATTTCAGGAGGATGATCTTTGATAAACTAAGAAATCTATTTAAAATCCACTGGACTTAGATGATGAGGGTTTTGAGCAACAAGTAGCACTTGAATTTCTTTAACTTGCAGATGAGCAAATTTAAGAGGTGCAAAAGCTATCAGACAAACAGGAAATAACTTGTAAGAAAGGACTTCAGGCCAAACTAGATAAGCAGTTCCTATCAGCACAGCCTGCAAAAACAGAAGTGGTCTGCAAATACAATTACTCTTAACAATAAAGAGCAAGCCCCAAGCCCAGTAAATTATCAAAAGTCAAGTTAAATTAAATCTCACGAGTACATAAAGACTCTTCAGCTCTGTGGAGAGGAAAGGTAGAGAAGACAACACCTAAAACAGGACAACATGATGATTTTACCTCTGCTTTCAGAAGGGAGTGACAAACACTGAAGTATTTAAAGGGGAATACTGAATATATAGATGGATCAAATATGAAGCAAAACTCACAGCAATCTTGATTCAAGGCATTAAGTTAATATGATAGAATCAAAATATATGACTAGAAATTTTTGCTAGCAGTTTTGCTTAAAGGGGCAGAGACACTATGAGATATTCAGGGGAAGAAAATAATCCAGCCTAGTTTGGATGCATGACTTCGGAATATACTTTGAAGGAAATACATAGATGGAAGTAAATAGGACAAAATATAAGAGAACTGCCAGAAATAGAGCCAAATATCTCAGCTTCCCAAGTTAAAATTATTTAAACTGGAAAATGAAGTAGTAGCATAGGATAGGCAAAAGATAAAGCAAAAGCCACCAAGTTTTTGAGAGACTCATCATTAAATGGATTTATTATCTTTAACTCAGCACAAGAAACAACCCTGCTGATAATTTACACTCACGCATAACAGGTAACATTATTACACAGACTAGAACTACAACGTATTGTTTCAAAGCTCATTATCCACAGACTGGAAGAACACAAGTGGAAAATCAATCTCAAAGCTTTGATTGGATGTTCACTGCAGGAGTCTGCTATAAACTAAGAACTTGTTTAAAAAAAGATGGTGGCTGAAGAAAATCAGATATATTAATTGACTACAGGACTGACACATGCCATCATGAATAAAGGAAATGCAATAAAAGTATCACGTGGGATGCCCCTACCTGTAATGAGAGTTTATTCATGCCCCTGTGAAAGACATGGTACACCCTGCTCTCACACAGAGAGCCAAAAGTCTCATAAGCCATCTTCAAAAAAGGAAAAAAAAAAAAAAAAAAAAAAAAGCAAGCGCCAGGAAACAAAAGCTATCACACAAGGCTTGCAATGAAGGCTGACAAAGTCACCATCTCTTATAACATGTTGAGGTAAACATGAAAATGGATCTTTATCTTAAATAACTGCTGCTCCATCCTGTTAAGAACATTTGCTAAGAGCTAGTTATAAATGCATTTCTGCTGAAAATCAGGTGACTGATGAGGACAACGAGGCTCTGGAACAGTCTTTAAATCAAAAGTAGCAGAAGGAAAAGACCACACGTGAAGGGAGAGCTTAAGCATTTTATTAATCTGCTAAAACGTTATCTGCAAATAGCATCGGATTGGACCTGATGAACAGGAAAGACCCTTTTAAATCCTGAATTCTTAAAAAAACCCTGTGATTTATAAACACAGATTTCATTCAGCAACAAATATTACCTTCTACAGACACAGATAAGGAGTACTGATCCAGCCTAGTCTAGCTATTCAAGCCAATAATTACATTCAAACAACCAAACATCCCTGGAAAACTGACAAACCAAGACAACTTGAAGCAGCAAACTGCTGTAGAAGACAGATTTTCACGTCTCCAAATACTAGGAAATAACTGAGCTCACATATCACAGCCCGACAGAGAGTAGAAAAAAAAATAAAATTAAGTCAGACCCGAGATCTTGACACATATGTTTAAAATGGAATCCCTCAAAAAAGAAAAAAAAAAAAG
>JAAGNO010006892.1:45008-58593 GCA_033439905.1 Ceryle rudis
GGGGGGGCACTTTCGGCGGTTTAGGGGTTTTTTTGGTCCTTCACCAGCCTTGTATTAAAATTTTGACCAGACACTGACAACCAACCCAGAAAGGAAATCTTTCAAATGAGGGGCCAAAAATGTCACTTGAATGGAAGTTTAGACAGCCCCTTATGCCAGAGCCTAGTAAATATTCCTTTTTCTGAGAAAAAAAAAAAAAAATTTCCCCAGTTTAGGTGGGGAGTGTGTGTGTGTATAAGAATTAAGGAGTGATTTAGAAAACATACTTGACTGACAACAGTTGGGTTTTATGGTATGTCCCTAGCCTATTAAAAACACCTAGAAAGACAATACATAAAATTCAAAACAGCTGCAATCCAAAGTCTCCAAGGCAAATGAATACTTTACTCCCCACCACCATCCCAGTTTCTAGAAACATGATTTTTCCTGCCATTATCACCCTTCTCAGGGTATTGACTTTCCCACTGAAGGCTTCTCCTTCAGTCTTTGTACTCTCTCTACCAAAAAAATAAAAATACACAAGTATTCATATTCACTTTCTAGTGAGGCAACTAAAATTTCAAAACATAACGTCTTGTTTTATGGTGGAATTATCACAGAAAGAATTCTAAAAGACAGGAAAAAATAAATTATCTGCAGTTATTTACTGGACTTGGAAAAGGATAAGATGCACTTATGAGGGCATAATTAACCAGATGAGATTCCTACAGTATTGATCATCTGCTGTACAGTTCAGTTTTGACACAAACTGCATGTGCTCAATGGCCAAGAGCATGAGCGCCACAACTAAAGCCTCCACTGACGGTTTTGTCTTGAAATTTTGATGAAAGCAATCCTGACCTTAAAGCAAAAATCACCCTTTTGCCCTGACTGTAACATGACACAAAGATGGTTTCCTTCTTCCAAACAGAAGTACAAGGTTTCTGATCCAACAGGCAACCCACCTTCCAGCAGAGTCTAACAAAAAAATTTGGTTATGGCTTTCAACAGAGAATTATAATGGTCCTGTAAAAGACTGCAAGCAAGACTGAGAGCAGAAAAGAGTTTTGACTGTGCCACCTTTCTCTTCTTTTTTTTTTTTGTGTTTTTGTTTTTCTTAAAAAAGAAAAAAAAAAGGTGACAGGTTATAATAGAAGGCAATGTCTGTAACATCATATTATTTGGACACTGCCCAGGCCAAGTCATGTTTAACAAACAAATCCAGATTTACATACCTGTGATGTTTGGCCCTGTAACTTTGCAAGTTGAGCTGTTCGCATGTTTAAGGACTGGCTCCTTGTAACTGTTGCTCCAGAAGATTTCCCATTAACTTTTCTTTCCAGGTGACAAGTTACTAACAGCTTTTCTTCTAACAGCACAGCATCCCATGGATCTTCAGCCCTCATACTTGAAGCCCTCTCTCCATCATTCTCTGTCTGTCTTAAAGTCTCCACACTATCAACTTTTGGTTTACTTAGGGGATCCAAATCTAACCAATCAAATTTACTAACATCCCTGCAGCTTTCTGAGGCTGGTAGGTTAGAAACTGCAGACTTCATAGCAGTCATTTCTAAGTCTGTACTTGACTTCCCATTTTTCAGAAATTCTGAGGTGCTTGCTATTTTGTCAAATACTTTTGCCATTTCTGGTGTAAGTACTGGAGGATATATAGATAGGCTTCCTTGTGGATGAAAAGGTGTAGTAGCTGCCAATGGGTATGAAATGTATTGCGACTGTCTTGGAAGACCAAGATAAATAGGTTCTCTAGAGTGATAGGACGACACACTTGGATGGAAACCATTCTGAAATACACCAGTCTGTTTTGCATAAGAAGCTGAGGGGTAAAGAGGAGGTAAAGTGCATGTCACAGGTGCTGCTATCCCAGGCATCCACTGTCTTCTCTGACCCATAGGCCCAAGATAAAATTGTGAAGACACAGATGGGCTCAAAATAGGACTTACTGGCAATGTAGGTACTTTACTAGATTCAAAACTGTCATCTAGCAGCAGTTTCTCTAGTTCAGCATGAGTAAGCTTCTCTATGTCAATGGTGCTTAGTTTATCTTCCATGCTCTTAGCATCAGACTCTGGAAACACCATGAGATCATGGTCCTGTTTGTTATGAGTCTGTTCTTTTTTTCTGGTGCTGCTTAAAGATTGAAAAGTTTGTTTATTACCAGCTACACCTCTTTCTTTCTGCATCTTAGCTAACGCCTCAGCTTCCATCTGCAACGCCTCCTCTTTGTCCACATCTTTTGACCTTGAGGCTGCCAAAGAAGGTGATGAGCGCTGTTTAAATCCATTGCCACTGGATAGCTGGGCCATACCGCAGGAGCAGACGTCCATTTAAAGCAGCAACACTTCCCTTGTGCTGGCTGTCTACCCTTGGCTTCAGAGGAGTTTTAGCAGATCTGAAAAGGAAATGACACATTAGAAATGCATAAAAGAAATCATATATGGAGAACTACCAAGATGTGAAATTTTAGAGATCAATTTTTTTTTTTTTTTTTGAGGTGGTGGTGTCAAACTTAAGAGAAGACACATAACTAAGTCCACAGGCTTTGAATTATGCGAGACATTTAATTTTCTTACTAGTACTTATCAGTAAGTAAAGTACTTGGTTTCCTTTTGCACCACTAAACCCAAGGCATAGAAAAGCTATGTGCAAGTACCTATTTTCAGATTTGAGCAATTCTACACATTTAGCCAGATTCAATCTCAGATGTAGAAATCATTCTACAGACTGTACAAATATCTAGCATTGATAAAGCATATTATCAAGAGGACTTCCTGTTTACTTCAATATATTACAAAGATGACAGACCTATCAAACTGCTGTACCATGACTGTGATGGTCACAATGATGCTGAAGGACCTCCCTTCCTTTGGAAAATATCATTGTACTTAACCATCTTAGCAAGACAAATAATACTTAGGAAATGTTATTTCTTAGACAAGCAAAATAAGCAATTTATGTGCAGCTGCGCATTAAGTAATCCCTTTAACAGCCCCTTAAAGTAAGTGTCATTCTCTACTAGGTAAGGGAAGAAACTCCGAAAAGTCATTTTTTGCTTAAAGCCACCACCAAGAAAATGACATCTTGTATTCTGCAATTCCAATCAGTACTATTATACAACTTCCTGCATTCACCACAATATCTATGCCTCTTGATTAAAATAATCTTACAAGAGATTATCACAAGAACTGTGTTATTTTTCAATATTATTTCTACTTTATTTTACAGCTTTTACAATCAGGGTAGAGTTGAGTCCAGGAGATAAGATGTCTTCCAGCAACAGCTAGCATGCATATCAATCAGCAAGATAAAAATCATGAATAATGAGTTTCTGCTAGGAGGGTTACATAAACAGCAATCCTCATTAACACAGTTTCACTGAAGTAGATGAGCCCTTTACATGTAAATCATCATGTGTTTGTCATACAACAATCTAGAAATTAAAAGTTCTCTGCAGCAAATAACATAGATAACTGAAAAGTCTGTCTTTATGTTCCCTTGCTATTCATACCCATTAGAAGGAGATTTGGGGGTTTGTCTCCCCCTTCCTTGAATCAGGCCAGAGATACGTGCTTTAAACAAACTGACTGTACTTCTGTGGATTTGCCACATAGACAGCAAGATTCTTAACAGATTTCTAACAGATTCTTTAAATTCTTTAAGACTCTGGCCAAGCTTTTGTTTTATCTACTTCATTTCAGTGGCTTTTTTAGTGAAGGACAGACATCTTCATAAGAGTTTCTATACAGTTCAGGTAAATTTGAAAATATAAATTCAGGCGAAACCCTTCACAAAGCAAGATTAAACCAGAACTGATGTTACAGGTGCCAAGACGAGATTTAAATGAAAGAGCCTGTCTTCAGAAAGACTGAAACAGCAACAGACTAACAAAGTTACAAAACCCTGAAAACCACGGAAGTCCTGAGGAACAAAGTCTTAAGGAGGAGCGTTGGAGGTTACTAGCATGTATCCACTCCACATGACAAGTAGGTACAAAACAGATGAAGTCTACAGAAAAAAAGCAGATACCAGATCCCTTTCCACACAATAAGATTAAGCTGCAGAGTTTGACATTCATTAAAGCCACAACTATTGCCATTAGGAAGAAGCCCTGTCCTATCAAGAGCCTATCTGGCACAGCCAAGTGTTGAACTCAACTCAGGCAATCTATTTAAAAAACAAAACAAAACCCAAAACCAAATACCAAACTTTTTTGCTGCATTGCTCTATAGACAGTGCAGGTCCCTGGCCCCATTTGCAGCACAGTTGTGGCCTTCAGTGCCATTCAGTTATTTACTATCCTCCTGTTAGCAAGACAGTTGTCTAAACCTTGCCCTGAAGATGTACTGAGTATTTTGTAGATGGTCTAATCTTACTAGCCACAGATAACATCCTAATGAGAAGCCTAATACACTTTACACCAATTGCTCAGACTGTCTAGATAAACAAGCAGACTTCAATCTCTTTATTACCTTACAGCTGGTTAAAAACACTACGTCAAATTTTCAGATGCAAGGACACCCTGACTCATGAAGTCCTCTCAAAAATTCCTACTTGACTTTTCCAAGAAGCAGCAGCATGAGGTAAGTGCAGCTTTCAGTCTTGCTGTTGCCTAAGGATTCTAAATAGTTCCTGAATTATATTTTAAAAGCTAAACTAGCATCATACTTTCTAAGACTACTTAGAATTGTTTGGGCTAAAACTTGGAAGAAGATTATCAATGCATACTGGTGCTGCTTGAAAACCACAGCAGCAAGTGATTTTTCTTAAGGAAAAAATAACAAGATTATATGATCTTCAAAGTAACTATATATAACAATACTGGCTCCTTAAAAGAGTAGGAAGCTTTATTTTTCTGCTGAAATGGACAGCTTTGATCTCCCCACTCACCAGGCAGTCTCCTACTCACAAGAAGTCACTGTTCCACAAAGTCACGACTGCAGATAAACATACATTCCTTAGCACTCCAAAACATGGTGCACAGCTACGGCAGCATGTTGATACCTAACATCTAGAGAGTCCCCACCCCTCAACAATTTGCTGGTTTATTTTAAAACTTCACAGTACAGTGCCGCATTTTTGTCAGTGTATGACTGCACGCTTGCACTGACAAATCCAGTGACTGCCAATATTAAAGACAGACAAATATTAGTGGTTATCTGAAAAGTTGAGGTTTATTTTTATTTTTGCAAGACATTCTCATCAGCATATGTTTACTTAATCACTGTAAGTTTTGACCTCGGGAAACTTCTAAAACCAAATCAGTGTATAAATTTGTCAAGTTTTATAAGCAGACTGCAGTTTTCAAACAGTTTGAAGTTAAATACTGCTTTAAAAAGTCCGATAAAATTGCAATACTTTTAGCAACACTTTTTCCTGAATGGCAGTTTTAAGCCGTAAATTCACGTGATAAAACATCAGAAGAAAAGCTCCCCAGGCATAAGCATGATTAAAATAAAGATAGATTCTCTTTTAAATGCTAACTATACCGCATCAGTTAACACTTTCACATAAGTTTAGCTTCACTTTGAACTTCTGACTTTGTAGGCATCTAAGTTCAAAGGCAGAGAGTGAGCAGAATTTAAACTTCCCAGCATTCACAAAGAGAAGAGCAAATTCCATTTGGACCATCTATCAGAAGGGAGCCTCTCTCAAAAACTCAGAAGAATACATCTGAATTCAAATCCCCAAAACAGGAAAATCAGATACCTGAACAATTACTGGTCGTACCATAGTTAATTCACGACAAGTTTGTAATAATTGGAAGTCATCAGAAGACCTAGAAGTAATCCTTAGTCAGTAGTGTTCTTATCTCAACTGCTGCACACTATTTTAAGTAACAGTAATAATCAGTTTTCAACTGTCAATCTGTTTACCTTCAAGGGCACAACTCTCTCTCTAAACACTTAAAGAATGGGTCAATTAAAAAAAAAAAAAAAAAAAGGCAACTGAAGGGATTATAACAGAAATTTGAAAGTGATAAAACAATCTCCAGCACTTCTCACCTAAATGTGAAATTAAATGGACCCATTCATACTTTATACAAAGTCAAAATATTTACACTGCCCTAGCAGTAACTCGCCAATACTGCCTGCTTTAGTTAAAAAAAACAGGTCTAAAAATCTCAACCACCCCATTTATCTTCAGCCTTGACAAAAGGAAATCTGTCTTCTGCAGTGAGATTTAGTTAACTTTAAGCAATATTTTCTTTAAGCATTTGACCACATGTGATCAGACATGAGACTGCAGACCTTTCTCTGGCTCCAGTCTAGCAGAGCTTCCCTAGAGCAACACTTACTTGGTGGCAATTTTGAATAAATGTGTTTAGAATCTAAAGTTAACTTGCTCAGTTGAGTACCTGAGCAATTTTATTTGAGAATTGGTCATTATTCATTATTTATTTAAAAGGAGTAAAATGCTCTTTAAAAAAAAAAAATGCATCATAGAACTTTATTATTATCAAGAACAAAGAAACAGCAAGCTATCTGACCATCTCCTTCAGCTCAATGCCTCTACATGGAATGGAAATAAATTTCAAAACACATTTTCACTTGCAAAGTCTTAGCAAAAAAAAAAAAAAATTACATGTGCATTAATCTAGCAAGTACATAACATTGAACCATGAAGAACTTTTTTTCTACTGAGGAATTTATAGGGTTTCGATAAGAAACTTGAGGAGAATCATTACTTTCTACCAGGACAAAGACTTGCAAAACTAAATTAATTCCCTATCTCAATGAGCAAGGGATGACTTTATTAGAGATAAAGCCCATTACCTTAAGCAGAGGTAATTGCACCATCTGCTCATGTACAAGTTAACATTCTTCTCTACATACAATGAGTTGCACAAAAATCTTCTTAAAAAAAAAACACAACAAAACCAAACAAACACAAACCCAAGGCTTTTAACATTCTATTTCTAATTTGTTCTAGTGCTAAACAAGTAGAGAACATACTATTTGGTAATTCATTCTTAAGAAATACTTTGCAGTTATCACAAATCAGTGCGCATAAATTCCCTAGAGTCCAAGCACTAAATACAGAAGCAATGATAACAAGTCAGACCATTTCCTGCATTCCTTATAAAGTAATGCCCTGACATACAGTACCCAAAGCTTCTTCAAAACAAGTGTAATCCTCACAATAATTCTGTGGTTATTTTGCCATTATTTTAAAAAAAAACAAAACAAAACAAAAACCCACACCCACACCACCAGATTTGAGGCATTTGCCTAACACTGAATGACAGCTAAGTATGAATTAACAAATCTCGCCTGCATACCAGGGACAGTAGCCGTTTCACAGGATATCATGGAAAAGTTAGCAAAATAAGGCAGCAGTAATATACCATGGAAAGTACTAATCATCTGGAAAGGAATTCATAGCAAGACATTTTGCCACAGCAGGAAAACTTCTTAGCAAGGAAATAAACCAGAACTTTGATGTTCAAAAGCCCTCTCTGCCAGATGCATTCAGATTGCTACAGAGAAACAAATGAACAGGTAGTTCAAGAAGTCATGTCATGATTAAGTCCATTATTTTTTAAAATACTGTAGGTTTAAAATTAGAAGTTTCTCAATAATGTGTACATAAGTAGTCCTGAAAGGTTAGGGTTTTGGGTATATAGTTCTATCACACTATCTCTCCACTAAAAACTTAGTAGCTTATTTAATCCAGTCATCTTCGTAAAATTAGCAAGTGCCCCCTTAGAGAAGAAACTAATGCAGTTATCTGTAAGATTGAAGCCGTTTCTTTTTGGCTCATATCTACAAAATCTTCAAAGACAATTTCACTAGTTTAAATACAGGTGCTATTTTTAACTGGGCACAAACTCTGAACCAGCACTCATTTCTGTTTTGCTCAAATCATCCAGTTCATTAATACCCAAGCAGCTGTACCCAGACCAGTACATCTAAAAAGTACAATTTCATTACAAAACCTCTGATCCTGAGACTTAGGTTAAAGAATTTCCAGTACCAGAATAGAACGCCTGCAGGAATGTTTCAAAAATCTTTCAACACTGGCAACAAATCCCTTGAAAAATCCAGCCTCGGCTGTTTCAGTGGTTATAAAAACACTTTTTATAAATCAATTTTCATTCAGGACACCGTGCACAAGACTCATACCAGATATGGCACACGTTTTAACAGCAGAATCTTGATTTTTTTGATCAATGTTCCAAGAGGGATAAAGGGTGGAAGAGTCCATCATGATATTCCAGCTGAACCTTAGCATAGGCAGCTACAGTTACCTCCAGATCCTATGATTTCTATTGCCGCCAAGTATGCCTCACCTCCTTAAACCAGCCGTTTGCACCACTAGTCACTGCAAGCCACCTTACCAGGAGGTGAGGATACCTGCAGATTTGGTACAGTGTGTCTGCAAGCTTTGTCAGTATACTTGTGCTGTTATACTCCTCCCCTTAAAACTCTGAACCCAAACACCATTTCATTTAACTCCATTGAAGAGACAGGAGTCTTAATTAAATTCCATAGAAGTTTCATAGAAACAAGCAACCCAACACCACCAGGAACAATGGGTGTCACAGATAGACGAAAACAGTAGAATGAGCTCATACTGGACACCACAGATTTACTACCATGATAATCTTTATCAGTGCTTCAGTCATAGCAAGAAGTCCTTAAAGCAAATAAGCTGAAGACACAACAGAGCAGGAAACTTGACATCAGGTTTACCAGCTGTAGAAGCACTTCCCAATTTCTGCATCTCTGTATCGCTCCTTATTTCAGCTCTCTAACAGCATACCTGCAACTTTGTTCCTGCCTAGTATTTTCTGGATGCACACACCAGAAAAAGCAATAAGGAAAGTGATGGCATCCCAGGCTGTTTCATTCTGATGCATTTGGCTAAGATTATTTTTTCCATGCCTTACAGCCAAGCCTATTACCAGCATTGTTTGACAAAGGCTAAGAATTTTAGTTCTGTTGCAATGTTACCCTTACAAAATAATGCTTTTATATCCAACCCTTCTGTTTCAAAAGCCTGCTTTTAAAAACATTTTACTGGTTCTTTTGCTTTTCAGCCACCTCTGAAGTTGTGCTTTTCTCCATATCACCCTTACGATTCACACTCTTTTCCACCAATCCCTCTTTCTTTTCTAAGCATACTTGAAAACACGCAATACAAAATACTCCCCACAGAACAGGGTTTGGGTTTTTTATTAAGTAATGCCATTGACCCAAATATTTTGATTCCCTGGCTGAATAATCTGCACAGTAATCCAGGATTTGCAGAGTAATTCTACTCTGGAGTATCACTTTCCTGGAGCAATTAAGACTGGAAGGGGCCTCAGAGGGTCTCTAGTTCCATTACCTGCTCAGAGCAGGGTCAGCTATGAAAAGGTGACAAGGGTGCTCAAGGCTTTACCCAGGCAGCAATATTGCAGACAAAGTTTTAGTTATGCATACAGTGCAAGCCTGAGTACAGCAGCATGTGACAAATTACCTGGAGCACCTATCTGTACTACTACTTCTATTAATATCAATAGCAGTAGTACTAAGCAGAAGATAAAGCCACATTTTATACTACATATCCAATTCAATCAAAAAATATATGAAGTGTCTAGAGCACGGGGAGGACAGAGAAAAGAAACATTTGTCCTATTACTTCAAACACCTGAAGATAGATGCTCAAACATTTTCCATATAGTTTCATAACATTCTACAGCACAGAAGACCATCATAAAAACCCAAATTTTCTTAAGTTATATGCCTCAAGTAAGCCCTGCAAATATCCTCCTAGTGTCACAAAACATCCAAAATGCAACAAAATGCAGGAAGCTCATGATGCAATGTACAGTGGTTATTAACACAGGGAGATGAGAACAACCCTCCCCCACAAAGATCCTACTCTACTCCCTGGGCAGCAGTGCACAGGACACACCTTCAACAAAACATAATCAAAAACATGAATAGCATAGCGAAAGTCACGTCCCCACAGCTCTGTCCCAGATTTAACTCTACATCACTGTATCAGTACCAACCTACCAGTGTAACCAAAAGCAATTCTGCTGCAGTAGCCAAATTATTTCTACCACTTGCTTCAGCAGTTTCCCCTCAGGCAGGAAACTTGCAGTTTCAGTTATAACCAGCAAGATGCTTCTTAGTCACAAACCTAGTACTTACGAAGTATTAAGCAGAATGATTATTAATTGATGGAACAAATCTTCACGTGTGCCTTTTTACTTCATATAATACAATATACTAGATGTTTATTAGATGCATTGATTCAATGATTCCTTCCTTTTTTTAAATGCTACACTGGTAGCAAACTGGACAGGATGGTGCTACTCAGACCAAAGGTTCAGCTTATCCTGCTCTCTAAGAGTGGCTTCAGAAATGCAAATAGAAAAAAAACTAAAACAAGGGAAGCAGTAACGACACTTCCTCAAAATACTCTTCTAGTCTCCACTAATTTGCCAATCAAGTACTTCCCAAATCCTGAGGTAACTCTCTAATATTAAGATCCCTGATGTATTTTTTCCTCCAAAAATTTGTACAGCAGCACGCTGAACTCATGTAAACTTTGAGCACTCACCTTCTAACCTGGCACAGTCACCACCCCCTGCTTCTCTACTGAATAGAGAATACCCCCTGCTACTCTACTAAATAGAAGACCAGATCAGTTATTGATGACTTGTTCTCAGTGTGTCTCCTGTATCTACTAACATCAACCACAATATTGAAACCCGAGTTACAAACCCTATATGGACCAAATTATTTCATCTAGGTCACCATGCAGTAACCAACCTCTTAACACAAACACCGTGAGGTTCTCGTACACTACATAATGCAAATTTCCAATTGTGAATGGTTTTTTTGTAGGTAATGTTTCATTTATGGTTTTAATGCCACACATCTGAAAATTGTAAGGTATGTGAAATACACATACACTTTCTCTCTCTAGTTTCTTCAACGAAAGCACTCTAACATGATCACTACATAGAACAATTTAAACTCTCTCTAAGTAAATAATTTCAGGTTACATTTCTACTAAGGTATAGATCAAAGTAATATTCCTCATAACTTCTTTTAACGTGAACTTTGAGGAAACCATTTTATTCTAAATCGCTTATAGATTAAGTGAGGTTTATCATCACTGGCACACTCTGAAACATTTCCTCCTTCAGTTGTCCAGTCTGGAAACAACTTCTGCATTCTTCTGCAAAAACTGACATCACAGCAACCTTCGTGCGTACAAAGGGGCTGGATGAATGCTGTATTAAATCACTGATGTTATTGACCACTGCTGATAAAAACTGAACTCTGGATCTGGTAAGTAATTACACATCCACACCTTCTACTTAAAATAGACAAATGTGTTTACAGTAACACTTCCACGAAGCAAACAATTTACATTTGTGCTATACTTTAAGTTTGCTGTACTATCCTAAAAATAAAATAAATGCCACAATGTAGAAATACAAAGGCAGTATTTCTAAAATTAAAAAAATAGAAGAACATCATCTGAATTCCATTACAGCTGACCTTAAAACACACACTATATTTCATGAATTCTAGTCACATTAGTGTTATGCTTATACTTTCCTACCTATCACTGTTAATTTATTGTCATTTGTAAAGCTTCCATAAGATAGCCTTAGATTTGAGTTTAAAGACTAATAAAATTCAAATCTAACAGTCATTTTTCTAGATAGCCCCATACTGGTCTGGTTTTGGTTCTACATCAAAGTCTTAACACACACAAAAGAGACAGAATCCCAAAAGGTTACCCCAGCATTTTTATTTTTTAAGCAACATTTCTTTCAAGTTTCTTCAGCTAGATAGGAGATATTATAGGAGCACTGGATAAGCAGTTTCAAGTTAACTTGAAATGCATCATTTTCCATCTAAGGCATTCAATTTTCTTTGTTGCTACACAGATAGCTACTAAAAAAAAATATAAAAGTAACTAATCCATCAGTTTATATATACTGATTATCTCTACTGATGAACCTGTACGTTTTCAGTTCTCAACTATGACAATAGTACTCCAAAAGAGGAATATCAAGTATCTAAATAAGTCTATTTTATCAAATCAAAATTTTAAAGTCTTTCTTGAAAACCCCTATGTATTTTTTTATAAACAAGCATCTTTATGTAAAAGACCATTCAAATACAGCACATTTAAGAAGATGGGTCACTCAGTATTACTTGTTTGGTGTTTTGTTTCTTCCCCCAACAAAAGGCATTTTAACTTCAAGTTATTTGTTACTCTCCCTGTGCTTTCTCCCATAACCTTTATCTTTTACACAACTTTCTTTCACTGTCCATTTAGTCTTACCAGTTTTGCTTCAACTTACTTTCAATATAAATAAATAAAAAAAATTGCTGGACATTACAGTCCCTTTTTTTCCCCCCTCCCACAAATGCAGTAAATGAGCCCAATTTAAGCAATTTCTCTTCCTCCCAGATGCATAAAGAAAGTTTTTTCCAGGCCCAGTCTCAGTGTTGAGAGGGGAATGAAGGACACAGCTGCCCTCAAAGCTAACAAAAACAACTAACAAAATACTCTCCTCTGTCAGATTTCATTCCCCCTGCCCCATTTCTGCTTCCCCTTTGGATTCTTCATAAATCACCCATCACCACTACTCTTGAACACAGTTTATCGTCTACAGTAGGTATTGCACAACATCTTTTACAAACATCACGTATTTTTTCTTGAGTTTTCGGTTCCCTTCGGAAAGAGACTTGCATTAAACATGCAAGGTTGTTATTTAAAACCACCGCATTGCTCCCTTCCCCCAAATGAGCTTAACTACATATGTTCTAGGATCACATTTGTAATATATAACACAATGATGAAAAAGACCATCAGATCCTTTTGTTTCGTCCAAGCTCTTTTATTTTGGAGTGCATCTTACTGCCGTATTCTCCTTCCCCAACAACAGCAAAGCTGTTAGCAGGAGGTTACTTGTGCTAACAAAGATGCGGGTATACCTTATTTTATGGCACTCATGCAGGATAATAAACTCGATCAAGTTGTGAGCTGCCAGCCAGTTACACGCTCCCATGCATTACCACTAATATCCCAAACGCTCCCAGAGGAAACGGCAGAGCTGTTTAAGGACCTACTTTGTAAGCAGCCAACTACTCCGGAACTCCCGTAACGCACCATCAACCCGAGGCTGCCTAACCCACTGAAAAAGCCAACAGGAAGGTGAATAAAAAAAAGAAATGTAAACCTGGGGGGTCTGTGCACCAGCAGCCAAGGTCCCCCCGACACAGGGCGAGCACTCCGGCTCCCAGAACCTTCCCAAACGCCTCCTGCTCCGCACCTGCCACCCCGGAGACTTCACCTTCGGGTCCACAGCACCTCCGAATCAACCCGGAGCGCTGCGAAGCGCACGCAGCTCCTCGAGACGCCGCGGAGTGACGGCTCTGTGTCCGAGGCGGCGCCGCTCCAGCAGCAGCGCTTCAACAGCGCAGCTGGCCGGTAAAGCACTTTGAGCGGGCAGCGCCTTCGCCGCCGCTCCCGGCTCGCAGCAGCCCGCACGGGCACGGAGCGGCGGGGACGAGCGGTGGTGGGAAGCGCCGGCCACAGCGCCCCGGCCCGGCCACCCCCCCTCCCC
>JAAGNO010006893.1:0-13289 GCA_033439905.1 Ceryle rudis
TCAGTGGGCCAAGGTTAGTTGCATGGGGTTCAACAAGGCCAAGTGCTGGGTCCTGCACTTGGGTCATAACAACCCCATGATAAGCTACAGACTTGGGGAAGTGTGGTTGAAAAGCTGCAAATTGGAAAAGGATGTGGGGGTATTGATTGATAGTCCACTAAATATGAGTCAGCAGTGTGTGCAGGTGGCCAAGAAAGCCGGTGGCATCCTGGCCTGTATTAGAAACAGCGTGGCCATCAGGAACAGGGAGGTGATCATCCCCCTGTACTCAGCACTGGTGAGGCCACACCTTGAATACTGCATTCAGTTCTTGGCCCCTCACTATAAGAAGGACATAGAAATGTTGGAGCATGTTCAGAAAAGGTCAACAAGGCTCATGAAGGGCCTAGAGCACAAGTCCTATGAGGAACGGCTGAGGGAGCTGGGGCTGTTTAGTCTGGAGAAGAGGAGGTTGAGGGGAGACCTTATCGCTCTCTACAACTACCTGAAAGGAGGTTGGAGCAAGGAGGGGGACAGCTTCTTCTCCCTGGTGACGTGTAACAGGACCAGAGGGAATGGGTGCAAGTTGTGCCAGGGGAGGTTTAGGCTGGATACTGGGGAACATTTCTTCACTGAAAGGGTTATCAAACATTGGAATGGTCTGCCCAGGGCAGTGGTGGAGTTGCCATCCCTGGAGGCATTTAAATGGCTTGTGGACCTGATGCTTAGGGACATGGTTTAGTGGTGAGCTTGCAGTGCTGGGTCAAAGGTTGGACTAGGTGATCTCGAAGGTCTCTTCCAAGCAAAAACATTCTGTCATTCTGTGATTCTGTGATTCTGTGATTTTTAAACTTCAGATGTTTCACAAATGAAGCAGACCTGGCAGTATGACAGAGATACAAAATTTCTTAAATAACTAACTCAGTCCAGCACAAGGTTGCTTGTACACCTTACTTGAGACTTGCACTGAAAAACAGAAGCTGAATGTCAGCATGAACTAACTTCCTAATGTCATTATGCTGAGAAATGAATTGAATCAGAAATGAACAATTCATAACCACAACTCTGTTCAACCTTTGTTCACAGTGAAAATGATCTCTGAGCAAATGGCCTGAATAAAACCTGTTATGGATCTCCTAAATTACTCCCAAATCCTCAGCACTGGTGATGTAGTGATTAGAGACCAAGATGGGAATCAGTATGCTGTGTTTCTGAGTCCAGGTCCTTGGTCTTGTTCATTGGGCTGTAATATCCTCTTAATTCCAAGACTGGTTTTGCTTTTTCAGATGAGACCTCCACTGATATTGACTAAATGTGATGATAATCTGAGAGGTGATGGTAGATCTTGTGACATCATTGTCACCTCATTCCATAATGTTCATAATGCATAACTGTCCCTGTCACAAAATGGCACTATGAACCCTGACCCCAGCTCTATTGGGGTGAGAGTGCCCAATGAAAGACTTGGTGGCCCCTGTCAAAGTTCGTAGCATGCACCTTCTCTATGCGCAGCATCTGGAGGTGTCTGTCTGATGCGTTTCACAAGCACTAAGTTGACTTGAAACTAATTTTTAAATAAATTAAAATACAATAATTTAGTTCATACAACAGTATTACTGCAATTTCCTATAGCTATAAATAAAACATTTTAATTATACAATTTTATACACCATGAATACAGAAATAACTGAAAGTCAAGGAATATATTTCATATCATCTGAAATTCAATTCATTATTATTGTTCTAAAGTAGTTGTTATAAACTGCCTTCTAGATACCCTGCTTTCAGATTTCTGCTTTCTTTCAGTGCATATGGATACTAGGATAAAATCTGAACTATAAGCTTACTACATTTAAAGTGAGTGGAATCTGCACCTGCTATGCAAAAGCTGGTCTTGTTTTAATGAGCCAACATGCATATATTGTAATTTAGTGGTATATTACTAAACCGTAATATATGTGTTTGTAGCATGTCTTTTTAAGAAACATTCCTAGACATTTTCCAGAGGGACAATATTAGTTGTACACTGCAATTACATCTAAAAGTATCACTCATCATTTAAAGCTAATATTGCCAGGCACTGTACAATCATGTAAGATGGCCAAAGCATAAGAATTAGTTGAATTTATTCCAGTGTGAACATACGACCAGGTCCAAACCAAAAAAAGAGATCATTGCTCTATTCCTGAGCAGGTTTTCAAGCCAATCTGAAAATATTTCCATAATTTTTTTGAAGAGTTACAAAGCGTGCAACAACATCTCAGTGAAGTCCTTTGGACTTATAAGATGCTCTACTGCACATGTACTACAGACCCATTAACAGTCAAGTAAAGTGGCAGCTTCCAAAGAAAGATGGTCTAATGCTACCTGCTATGTGGCATAGATGATGCAGGCAAAATTGCAACAACTGCTCACGCTCATCTGTCAGGATCATCCTCAGAGCTGGAAAGATTTCTAGACTATGGCCCACTTAGAGGAAGGGTGAATGATGGAACATAAAACAAGGGCTGCCACTCTTCACATTAACCAAACATAGCCTTGCTGGAAAGCCACTCTGTAGAAACCAGTCATTTAAATATGACAACTCCTAGAGCACTGCTGTCATAAGTATTTCTCTCTCTGGTAAACAATATTCAGCAGTAAAAGCCAGAGAAAGATCTGCAAGCAAGTTAGGGTCTACTATGTACATATATGAAACGGAAAAGTGGTTTGTTTTGTGTCTCTTTCAGATGACCCAGATTGAGAGGGTTTTGTTTAAATTGTTATTTTAAAATCTGTAAAATGTTTCAGCATTCAGCCTAATACTGGGATTTTATTGGTACTTTATAAATTTGGCTCAGAGACTCTGGAAACAAGAGCCTATTTTTTTTCCATCACGGCTCTGAAGCTTTTACAGCTGCTTCCTCTACTCTGCACTTTATGTTTTGTACACACTTCAATTTGACAAAGTAACTGGGAAGCAAATCATAAACAAATATATAAAATTGGCAAGATTTGTCAATAAATGTAAGAGTTTGGTTTGGAGCAAAAATAGATCTTCTACATTTTTCTTTATGTATTCAGCAAACTGTAGTGATCTTAAAAGCCATGAGCATTGGCAAAAACTGAAAAAGATAAAGGCTGTCAGACATGCAGACTTCAACCTTGACAGCCAGACAACTTGCAGTCCAGATACAAGCACATAAAGAGACTCTTAAGTGTACAAAAGCTAGCAGTTCTTAATATTAATGAGGATTTTTTTACTGTAGGATTAAGTGCTCTTCCTTTTTATTACAGAATTTTAACACAAAGACAAAAAGTCACCATTAGGTGACCATAGTACTGAAAAATAAAGGGACAAAATACATTATATCCTATTTGTCCATGGGATACTGTGAATTTCAGTCTGGAAGCATTTATCTCCACAAGTTACTGGTACACCCAAAACAAGTAGCTTGAACCAGTTGCCTGACTTTTAAATTATATTTTCACTAAATGAGTGATGATGAGATGAATACCACCCTTTGCTTTCACAGTCCTTTTCTGATTACAGCTACAGATTGGGGTTTTTTTTCCCTCAGTTGATTACCTGACTTCTGTGAAGAGAAACATACTTGGTTTATGCGGAAGTAGTTTGACTGATCTTTTAGTCTGAGAGCAGTACTTGCAAAGGATAGTAATGGGAAATCAAACCTCCAAAACTTTCCATACATCAAGTTTTCCATTGACTGCATACAAATTCTACATTGAGACACATGGATAACTCCAGTAAAGGTAACTATGATGTCTTGACCTAGTCACACTTTGATATTATATTAGACAATAATATTATAAAGAATTTACAGCCAACTACCATCTGCTTTGATGACAGTGACTTGTCTAGAAGCAGTCTATAAGCGGAATTGCTACCATGTTTTGCTGGCTGAATGTCTTCTCTGATAGTTGAACCTGCAATTTACAAACAGGAGCTCAATTCATCTTGTCAGCAAGAGCATTCACAGCAGACTGTGTTGGTTTTCATAAATTTTAGGACATAAAAATTGTCTTCCACACTCGGAATGAGCTGGTGGCTTCCCACGAAATAATGAGTTATAGTCAACATTGCACTTCTTCCACTGACAGTCCTTAAGATTTCCTGAACCCCTGTGGTTCTGCTATGGGTGGTAATGATGCTGCAGTGCCACAAGGGTACGCCTGCCATGAGGATAGAGGTCATTTGTTAGGGAAACTGAACTTCCTCAGGTTCATAGTGCAGTGGTGTGCTAGCACAGCTAGGAAGAAATACAATTGATCTGAGCAAATAGTTACTGAATTACTTGGAAGCACTTGCCATAACTGATAAGACTGTACATTTTTTTTTTTTTTTTCAGTTTTTAACTTAAAACTTAAGATTAATGTAAAAAAGCTTAGTGTTCGGCTTTTGCTGCAGTATTTGCAATGCTCAGCTTATTAAAATGAATGACCCCATGAAAAAGCATTAGCATTTGGCAATTTTGGGAATGTAATGAAGCATAATTAAAATGATTAAGAAATAAATTGAAAGAAAATAGTTAAATGGTCTATGTGTGAAATCCAGCAGTGCCGCAGAAGGCCTGCAGGTCTCAGCTATCAGTTTATTCCAGCCATTTCTTCAGCCCCCCAAAGCTGAGGAATAGTGACTGATATTCTGCTAATCGTTATCAATTGTTCAGCTGCTGTCCACCAGAAGCCTGGGGGTGAAGTGTAAAGGTACCTCTTACTTTGTTGTATGTATCATCAGCTGCTATGGGGCAAATGCTGCCTAAAGAAAATTAGTGTGCCTGGGTTTCATTAACATTTTTACTAAAGTCAACAATATAAACCTGTATTTATGTAATCTGAGCAGCTCAGTGTTATAGCTAGTGTCTTCCCTCTCAGGAAGATTTCCTAATACATTGGTGTGGTAGGTCCTGCTTAAACAATCCATTATCTTCTCTACTCAAGATGAGGACTTGCTCTCCCTTTCATGTCTTCTGTGAAAGTGCTGCAGATAAGCAGTGCAGGAACTGTACGGGAAGAATATAAATAACTGCAGTATATAGTAACTTGTGCAAATCTGTGAAGGTCCATAAAATGTGGATAAAGACAGAAAAAAGCTCACTATTGTCTGGCAACTGCAAAAGGCAAGTGGAAATTTTTAAAAGCAGACCAGTCTGGGACTAAATGCTTCATGAACTCATCCCAGCTGAACTCAAATCACCTTCATCGAGAATAAGAGAAGAAAGAATTATGAAATCTAAACTGTTTATTCGGGTTTATTTCTAGTCAACGCATATGGCAGGAATGAATGAAGCAAAGATTTACATTCAGCAACATACATTGTTAAAGGTGAAAGGAGGATAGGAAATGTGCATATGGACCTACTTGGTTCAGAAAGCCTTAGATAAGAGTGCAGCAATTTCAACCATCTCGCCAAAACACAAAGCAATACTGCTGTACACCTATACTCACAAGTTGTCAAGTCATTCTTTATATTTAAAATTGTTCCTGGTAAAACCTCTAATGAATCTTTAAATAATGTTTGGTGATGAAAACTGCTGTCCTTCAAGCAGAACTACAGACATCTGTGTTCATTTATAACAAGCAACCTCATTTAATTTTATATATATGTATTAGGAAAATTCCATGTAGCTGAAAAATACAGAGAAGTAATAGACTGACACCAGAGTCAAACCTTTCTGCAGTATCATCAGCCGAGAATGCAAAGGTCATTCTCTTCTGCTATCGAGGGAGGTTTTTATTGATTGTTTGTATGCCAGGAAAAAAAAAATAAAACAAAAAAAGAGAGAGGAAAACAAAAAAAAAAAAAAAGAAAAGAAATCAGATTAAAATAAAAAGAGTTTCTTAGTCTTGAGCTGAAATGAAAAATAGCTCTTAGGAAGAACAAAGGAAAAGCAATCAAAATTACTGTATTGTGCCAAATGCAGGCAATTTCAGCTTGTTTTGAAAGATCCATTCATGTAGTCATAAAAGAAGACTTTATAGCAGAGGTACAATAATGTGTTTTGTCTAAAAATAGGTCATTAATATGAATATTAGATGACATTAACATTACCACATAATTGTTTTGTTCTACTTTGGATTATTTTGTGCAAATGTCTGTTTCCCCCCCCAAAAATGAATTCAAACAACAAAGAATTATCCTGAACACACAGAAAATCATCAGAAGGAAGTTGAAAACCTATCTCCCTGTGTTTAGATAACTCTCTATGTGGAGTGCTTCTCTGCTCTTTAATTGACAATGTGCATTGAAAGGAAATCTCTGTCAACAATAAAAGAATAATAATTTGCAGAGTATCTATACTCCTGGTAAAGAGCCATCTTTCAAGAGGATTATTCTTCTGGAAATAGGAGTAATATAGCACTATAAACTATGCCATATGACTGTTTTTTCTCCAGCCACAATCCCCATTTTCATCCTAATGGTGTGAAAAGAGGCTTCCTTTGTTCTTAACAGTCATAGCATTTACCCTGAATTCATACATGTGCTTAAGGTCTAAACAACACAATTATCAGCAGCATTTGACAATGCTTAAAGTGACCTTCCTTTTTCAGGTGACATGAACCACACCAAGATACATTTTCAAAGCAAATACAACTTTAATAATTAGTAGTGCTTACAGGACAGGAGTATTTTACTCAAGTCTGATTTCAAAACTAACACGGCATACTTGGTATGTATGAGTTCACCCCTATTCAGAGGATACTCACAAAGCCCGTGAAGCACTACCTGTAATCCTGAAAATAGCATATAAGTGAGAATTAAGTGCTGCACTGATGTAGAGCTGTCGGTCTGCCCAGAGATAAACAATAAATGCACTTGCACTGATATTTATATTTTCAGACATGTACCAAAATCTAGCCCAGGTTGGATACAGTAAATATTTCCT
This sequence comes from Ceryle rudis, assembly GCA_033439905.1. Taxonomy (NCBI): domain Eukaryota; kingdom Metazoa; phylum Chordata; class Aves; order Coraciiformes; family Cerylidae; genus Ceryle; species Ceryle rudis. The sequence goes on from JAAGNO010006893.1 coordinate 6,867, forward strand.
CTTTATTAGTTGGGGCTCTAATGAGTAATACCTTAGCTGAGTGTAAAATGTTGTCAGTGGGAAGTTCACTTAAGCCCTTATTTGTCTCAGATTAAAATTTTTCAGGTATAATTAGCTTTTAAAATTAGTTCATTAAAAACATAGCATCCTCAGGATTCCAAATCATAACTGTAATGGATGTCCTGAATTTCAAACTGTCTGAAATTGCAAACAGGCAGCTAGTGGAGTTTTCAGAAGTATTAATTACCTCACCCAGCTGTCCGCATCCTCCAAAACACTGCTGAAGGGCTTTCACAAAGCAAATAGACATGTGCTTTATAAACACAGGTAAGCCAGTTCACCAGGCCCTCTGGTGAACTAATTCTGAACTAATCTGGCTACTGGAATTAGCCAGTGACTTTTCAGTGTCACAGGTTAAATTTCTGTACATTTACTCAGTCAAAATTCTTCAAATTCTTTCCAAAACCTACGTAATGGTCTTGATTGCACAAGTTTTACATTAATTTCATTATTTAAAAATTTAATCTATAAAAGCATCTCAGCAGCAATCACTTTTATACTGCAGAAGTTTATTTAATCGGAAAAGCTGTCTGCTTCTTTACTTCCAAAAATCTCCTAAATATTTTGACTGTCAGATGTTTTAGTTGTATGCACATACATTATGTGTGTGTATCCATATGTCAAAAGAGTTATGTTTCTATACTGGTATGTATTGAAGTGCGGCACTGTACATTGTCTTCTGTTTACTCACCAACCATGGTTTATTCATACTACAAAACTTGTGCCATGGTTTATCGTGTTCACAGTGAGGTAACATGAACTAACTGAATAAAGAGCACATAAACATAGGTGCTACAACTCTTCATTAATGCGCATTATTCACAAACACTTCTAGTGAAAATTCTATGCTCAAGTAATCATGTTTTCAAAGGGACTATCACAGCTACCACACTGTGTAACCCTTCACAGAAACCAACATCTGAAAGGAGTACAAAACAAGTTTGTAATCGAAGTATTAATGCTGTAGCACTTGGATGTCAACTGCAAAGCTTGTTCCTGCTAGGTGATGCTAGAAGGGAGATTGCGATCCCTGCCACAAAGACTTGGAACCAGAGATGTGCCACAGGGAACTGGGGAGGGAGGGATAAAAGTAAGATGTAAGTGGTACCTTTTCTGGACAGCCAGAGTCAATATTTATATTTGCCTCCTTCTAACTAACTTATTAACAAACTGAGAGCATGTTCAGGTATTAGAAGAGGAGGGACCATTAAACTGGCTTATCTATATAAAGTACATGTCTCTTTTCTTTGAGAAAGCCCTTCAGCCATTTGTTGGAGGATGTGGACAGAAAACTTGTTGACAATGGTTAACTCAGTGCAGAAATGGAAGGGAGGCTTCTACCACATCATATCTCCATAGCAATGTCCATAAGCAGGCTGCTTAGCAGTTCTCCCCAAGCTTTGCAGGCCACTGCTCAAATAGCCTGTTCCTTAACTGTAAATAATAATGTAATAATCAATAATATCTAATTAAATGTCATAATAAGTTGAACTGAGCAGAAATGTCCATTTTGTGGAGCATTTAGAAATTTCTCAACTTGCTTCGGTTACAATTTGATTTTTCTTTTTTCTGAATTCTCTGAAAGAAAAGGGTTCTAGGATTACAAACTCTTGGCTTATGTTCTCTGAAGAAATTGCCAGGATTGCAGAGTAGAAGCCACTCAGTTCCCTTCTTGCAGGCATTTCTGATTTTTGAGGGCTGGGATGTAGCTTATTATACTTCAGTCTAATAATGCTTCTTGGTATTATAAACACCTGATAAACCATCTTCTGTGATACTTGTGGACATCACTACTGTAATTAAGCACTTATATCTGCCAAAGATGGGTAACAAGCTGGAACGCTAGCTGAACAAATTAGCGTTCTAGTGTGTTTATCCTGCTGCATTCAAATGACTGCGGGTTTTCTTTGCCTGACAGCACCAGCTGGGTTGGGAATCATAACCATTGTTTATACGGCAACTTAGAATTTCTAAGTGTCAATGTGCCTTATAAAATGATCAAACTTTTGGGAGCATCAGAGAGGTTGCCTTCCCTTAGTGAGATGGCACAAACGCCTATGCTCTTGCAGACCCAGATAATGCTGCCATGACATTTTCTTTCGAAGCTCTCTGGGATTAAGGAGTGTCATGTTAGGATAAGTCATTATGAAAGCCAGAGTGAAATTGTCTCTTCTTTATGGGTTGTTCTTACCTTCTGAATCAATGTGTTATAACGAAATGGTTCTTTTCTGATGAAGTGTCTGAAAGTTTAATACTATCAGGCCTGATTTCCACAAGGTATATCAGTATTTACACCTCTGAAAAAGAGTGTAAAATGCTGACATTCTTTGTTCAACTGCCTCCAATTATGTGCAGTTTTATTCACTGTAGAGAACTCAATGAAGAATGAGTCTTTCTTCTATCGCACTGTCAGATACCACTAAGTACTATGTATACTTTACAAGTTGATCTGTGTAGCTCTTTGAAGTTTTCAGTTGTTTTTTTTTGTTGTTGTTTTTGGGTGGGTTTTTTTTTTTTTTTAAGGGTTGGGGGAAGAGAAAAAAAAAAAAAGAAGGATCTGTTTTGTGAACCCACTGATGCTAAGGAAGGCTTGCTGTGAAGCTGGCATCTGCTGCAGAGCAAGGACCAACAAAACGCAGCCTTCTGGTTTTTATACTCCAAGATTAAAGAACACCAACTACAGCCTTTTATATCACCAGTAGCAAAGCCTGGCCAGAGAGAGGAGGAAACTGTTGTTATGAGGAGTTTGTTTTCTCACATAAGAACTGCCCCAGAAGATGCCAGAAGAGACAGAGCTGCTCTCTATCTCACTGAAACTCCTGTGTTTTCCTCCTTGGCATAGTAACTGAGGAGTCATAATTCAACAGTAAACCTAGATGATTGGCTTCATCACTAGCAGGTCTCTGTGCTGTATTAGATATGGCTAAACAGCAGCATTCTAAACTACACGTAAATCTACTGAACTTAATAAGGTCATGGGAACATAAAACCACACAAGTAACATCAGAGTTAAGCCTCAAACCCAGAGTGGGATAATAAATTTGAATTTTTGCAAGTGACTTCTTAGACAGATTCCCTTTGTACTCTTTAGTATCTTTTTTTTGCAGACAGACAAAAGGAGAAAATATTTATCAGTCCAGCTTTATAAGTTAAGTGTAGAAATTATAATTTCTTTCCTTATGGAAATAAACCCTTTCAAATGAACAAACATTAACTTTTTTATTTAAAACTTTAATATTCATGTACATTTTGGAGAAAAAAATAGCCAAAGTTCAAATAAATCAGAGGCAAAATAAACTAATTTTCTTGACTGACTAGACATTCAGGCTGCAGAGGCAAGAGACAGTCATCTCTACTATTGCTATAGCCATCTGTTTCCCTGTGTCTCAGAGCAAGAATGATGCCTGATTAATGCACTCCATGCAAAAATATAGACTTTACAGGAAGTGTCCTGTAATTATTTATGAATAATTGTCTAATGAGGAAATTAGTCAGTGTATTAATGTGGAAAAAGTATCACTAACAGCATCAATCAGATCAAAAGTGAAAGCTAGGTACACTTTTTCTAACCCTTAAGACTTAGGACAACATATAATGTCTACACTCCAGTGGACTTAACACTACTTGAGAGGCACTGTCACCATCCCAGAGAGTACTTTCCAGAACATGATCATAGACAGTGCTATAGAAATAGTGAACTTTTTTTTTTTTCTTTTTTGTGCAACAAAGATGCTTTAAAACATTTAACTTCCCCTTGCAAACCAACACACAGATCCATGCATAGACCCCAGTACTGATGCAGAGAAGAGCAGTGAAAAGTATCCCTTTTCTTCCTGCAACTTAAAGAGTGGTCATTGCCCATAGTGTCCTGCATTAAGCATAGCCTTGGAATTATGCTCGTTTTGTTTTTGCAGTGAACCAGTGTACCAATAGGCTTATGGAGAAGTAAGGAAATAGGACAGGATATATCTGCATTTATGTAAGGCTTCTACTTTTCAGGTCCAGAGTGTTCTCTCAGCAACAAGGATATTCAAGGAGATGGTCAGCAAATGCAGGGTCAGCAAAAGAGGTGGGAGAGAAATAGGATAAAAGGAAAGCACATGTGATGTAGTATTCAATGTAATTTCAATGGCTGCTAAAAAGTCAAGCCAATATCTGCACTTACTGTGATAATTTATCACGGTATTTGTGGCATTATGCAATTAATTGTTCACTTTGTTGTTAATGTAGCTGATAAATGCTGATACATCTTGCCTCTTCCTGAGCCTGTTTATGTGTGAAGGTAGTCAATTCTGTTGCACTAAATCCAGGCTTGTCTAGCTGGGGTAGTACAACCTGTCCAACGGTGTTTGCCAAAGAGCATCAGCAAGAGTTGTATCTGCACTGATGTGCAGACCAACCTGAAAAATCATGCAACTGTCTGGAAGCCAAAATAGCCATGCCTCTTTACTATGACCTCTTAGAAGACCCCTTAGAGATTCTATCTGAAGGGAAAAGTCAAGGTTACCCTCCAGGACACATTGTTCTGACCAGTAGCTACAAATGTAGCTCTCAGACACCATATCATTTCTTGGGTGGTGATACCAGATATATACAAGGTAACAAAATAGTCATCTCATTCCTTCTTTATGCTTCCTGCCTCACCAAAAATCTGCCATTAGGTGACAAGTGGGCTTTTTCTAATTACTAGGTTTAAGGAATAGTTCATTTTCTTCACAGCTTTCCCAGCTTTCCAAAACTTCCAAATAGTTTCAAATACAGCGTTGCCTAGCACAAAAACTTCTTATAGGGGCTTGAGGTTATTAAGTTACTGTACACAAGTCAAAGAGTCCACAGACAGCAATATCCTTCAAATGCAATCAAGTTGGGTGAGAATTGAATCAGCAAACTAGAAACCAGGTGGTCTATATCCTCCCATCTCTGACCCACTGAGCTATAATTTTCTCTACTGTTCCTTGATGTCAGAATTTTAGTGAAGTTTTGCAGTGGCTGGCTAAAATTGCTACAAAGTGTGATGAAACTAAACCAAGCACAGTTAAGTAAGAGTTAAGTTGGACTCTATAAAACTAATATAAACATACACAGTTGAACAGATGACATTCACCTGCCTGTTTTCAAAGGATACTCTAGAGTGTAAGTCTCTTGCATTCAATTGAACGTTGCCATAAGATTCTTCACGCAGTATGGGCTAAAAATCACAGAATCATAGAGTGGCTTGAGTTTGAAGGGACATTAAATAATAATTTAGTTCCAACCCCACTGCCATGAGCAGGGACACCCCCCTAGACCAGGTTGCTCAGAGCCTCACCCAGCCTGGTCTTAAACACTTCCAGGGGTGAGGTTTCCACAGATTCTCCAGGCAACCCGTTCCGCTGTCTCACCACCCTCATAGTAAAGAACTTTTTCCTAATGTCTAATATGAATCTACCCTGCTCTAGTTTAGAACCTTTGCCCCTTGTCCTATCACCACATGCCCTTCTAAAAAGCCCCTCCCCAGTTTTTCTGTAGGCCCTGTTCAGGTACTGGAAGGCCGCTATAAGGTCTCCCCGGAGACTTCTCCAGGATGAATGCTCATAAACTATTGGTTAGGATGAAACATGAATGTCCCAAATACCTCAAACTCTAGGGATAGTCCATCCAGGAATCATCTAGACATTTGAAGGCATGTATTTCTTTACAGCATTTAATGAAACCTGCAGCATTTGTTGCAATTTTTTGCAATGATGGCTTTTTCTTTTGCTCTTTCTACAATTCAAATCAGTAAATCGTTGTTATATCAAACAGACTATAAAAGTGACAATTTTTCTTTTACTGTCAGATACAGAAAAAATTATATGCAAAATAATGCTTTTCCAATTCACTCCTATTTTTTCCGCTGTATTATCTCAATTCTTCTGCTTTTATGCTTTATGAAAATTGCAAAAAAGAAATCAACGTATACTGCACGGTTTGCAGTGCTAACCCTTCATTGTGCTATGTTGCTTTAGTGAATTTTAGCAAAGAAACGTGAAAGTCTTTGTATCAAGAGATGGTCCTTATGTTTAATTTCAAGATGGTTAAAAGTCCAATAGAGTTACAAAGGTGTTTTAAAAACCTTTCCCTGTAAAAACTAAAGTAGCTCTTCCACCACTGATGGCCCAGCTAAAATACCCAACAATTGTAAAAACTCAGAGGATTAATTTACTTTTAGATGTCATGGGCCCTGAAGGACTCATTTGCTAACTAGCTCATGGAACTAATTAATGCTAGAGGTCAGGTGATCTTTACATTAAAATGTCAGGGAAATAATTTCCTGGGAATCTCATTAGCACAAAGCAAAATAGTACATAATATAACCACCCACATTTTCCATCCCAGACTTTC
>JAAGNO010006893.1:16742-29028 GCA_033439905.1 Ceryle rudis
TGGTGGGGATCCATTAATTTTTTTACTTTCATCCCCTCCCCCCCCCCCCCCCCAAAAAAAATAATTAAAAAAAGTCATTCAAACCCATATGGGAAACTCGCTGTACTAACATCTTCAGGGTGTAATCCTCAGCAGCCTTCAGAGCAGATCCAGTAATGTTAGAAGCATTAAATAAGTGAAGGTGCCATAAAATGAACTGCATGCCCAGGGAAAACCAGGTACCATGTAATATCAAGAATTAAGGTAAGAAGATGGCAAGCTGCTAGATGACAGTAATGCCTTGGCAACTCTGGAAATAACTTGAGACTTAAACATTTCTTGAGAATACACTATGAAAGCAAATCAGAGAGAAAAGCTGTGTGGATTTCTCACCTACAACTTCAGGCATTCTATGTGGTCAAAACAAAACCACATACTTGATATGGAAAACACTGTTTCTGCACCCATTCTTCATCAAAGTGATGTGCAGTCCGATGGGCTGAGGCAGACTTACAGATAAAGACTGTGGGTAGCCACTATCTACTCAAAAGACCAAAATGGACTAATGAGTTGTTGCCGTGCATTACATTTGCAAAACTCAATATACAAATTGTGATGGTAAAAAGAAACCTTCCTGCTCCCTTAGGAAAATGTCACAATGATCAGTGATGACAACTAAGCCAAGGCTATTCAGAGTAAAAAGAGAAAATGTTAAAAAGCAGTTGCCATAATGGTATCCAGTTGAAGAAAGTTTATTGTCAGAGCACGGAAGTGAATCAAATCAAAAAAGTTTGTTAGCCTACATATTTTTAAAAAAGGACACATTGGAAAACCACACAAGAATTAAATAATAGCGGTGTATTTTTTTTTTTACATTGAGAATGGAACTATTTCCACAGTGAAGCGGTATTAATTTCACTTCACGGTGTCTTTACTTGAAAAAAAAATATCTCTCTACAGGCAGAGCAATTGCTTAGAGAGTCAATGTGAGATGGAAAGGGGATTTGACAGTTACCTAGTGAGGTCCTTACTAAGGAACAGGGCAAACTGAATGGCCATAATAGCTCCTTACCATCCTTTAAAAAAGTGTGATTTGACTGTGGAAACATCAGAAAAAACCTTAATTAACTCCTTGCTGTGATCTTGCAGCCTGTGAAGTAGAAAGTGATATACAGAAACACCAGCAATAAGAGGGAATTTTATTTTCTAGCCATTGTCGTTTGAAAAGAATACTCCTTCTTGCAGAGCTTGAATCAGCCTCATCCTTCCAGTTGTGCTTATCCACCAAGAAGCAGGCTGCAAGGTCGTATAACAATATGTGTGATTCCCTCTAGGAAGGTAGAGCTGTTTGCATTGAAATTAGACCATTCATTTCATAACATGCAGCTTTTGAAGTATAAGAGAATCTAATAGATTCAGACAGCACTGTTGGGTATTCCAGATTGCACTCCGCCACCATTGCCTTTCTGTCCCCAAAGAAAGTGCGGCCACAGACTCTGCATGTTCCGTGGCTCTCCTAAAGGCTCTCAGACATAAGCAAGCTTCATCAAGAGAAGTGTGAAATCACAGCAAAGCCAGTGCTTCCTGTTTTGCAGATGGTGAGCTGACAGAAAGGATCAGCCCAGACTTTAATTGCAAGGCTGATGAGAAAGGCAGGCAAGATGGGAAGGTACGTGCTATGGTGTGGGCAGATCATTACATAACAGTGAGACTGTTTCACATGTGGTCCTGAATGAATCAACCCGCGCTAAAAAACTGGCAGCTTCCATGTTTTTCCACACTCCAGAAACAGAGAGATAAAGTACCCCGATTGTTTGCCCTCCATACTGGCTGCTGAAGGTTCTGTTCACTGAGATAAGCACTAAGGGCTGGGGAGCCACTTGGCTGAAGTAACAACAATCTGTTTCATTTCCTTCAGGATGGGCAGATCAGTGATGAATGCAGGAAACAACACCAACAGCAATGAACATCGTCTGCAGAGTGGACAAAAGGCGGTGGCTGTCTCTTGACTGTGTGCAATCTGCTTTAGGTTCACAGGGCCAAACTGCTTTACTGTCATAGCCTCACTGATATAAAGCAAACTTTGAGGCTCATCAAGAATCTGGTAAGATTATTATAAAAACCTTAAAAGCAACCTCCTTTTTTTAACTTATCCCGGCAAGATATGAAGTTAGTCAGGGGCGTATATACACATACACTCATATACCCATGCTCCTGTATATTTAATACCCCTGTACTAGACACTCAGGTACACAGGTTGGTTTTTTTAGGAACAGAGTTTGCCCTAAGGAAAGGAAATGTCCTATGGCACTCTAAGAAAGTTTCCAAGAAGCAGTTGCAACTTTTAAAGCTGTATAATTTTGATCATTGTCTTATTGCTCTACAGAGGCAGTAGTGACAAAGTTGTGCTTATATGTATACCTCCCTGGAGCAAGGAGGTATCTGAGTCTCTATCTTTCTTTAATGCTGAAAGAATTAGAGGAATATGATACCAACTGCCTGTCATTGAAACAGGCAGAAAGGAAGTCAGTGATCACCAAGATAGCTGAATGAAGTACACAATCCATACTTGACTGAAGGAGCGTCCAAAAATGTGTGAGGTATCATGACCTTGATGTTTGCATTGTAAAAATCAACTTCACAACCTCAGCGCTCGGAAATCAAAGTTTTCATTGCCTAACAAAAGGATGCCAACATGAGAAACATGGAAGTGGCTGCAGGCACCAGGTATCTCGCTGTTTCTATGGGGTTTCTATATGAGTTTATATTTCTATATGGGTTATATTGCATGGGTTTTCTATTTCTATAATGCAGAAGGAAGAATATCATGCACAGCTATTTATAAATAACACTAATTGAAGTGATTGGTTTTAAATCCCAGCTTCAGAAGAAAACACACCCCAAAAAAATCCATAAAATCAGTCACCTAGATTATGCAAATATTTTGTACCAGAACATTTTACTTGAAAAACAGCAGAGGAAGTGAAATACTCAAATCTGTGCAACGTAAAGAAGATTATCTCTGAATAGAATAAATTTCATACATTTCCAAAAATGAATTTGTCTCTCTCTAAGAAGACAGACTGGAAGCTTATAATATCTTAAATAGAGTACATATTTATTTAAGGATTTTGGCCTATGCATATTAGGGCTGGGTAATCTTAACCAATAACACTTTTTAAAACCTGATCCTCTGTTATAATTGTTGCTTTTTTCAGTATAAAAGGAAGAGGATCACTACTTCTGTAAAGGACTGTTGACTAGGAATGCATACCCTTATAATCTTTAGACATTCCTTTTTCTGTAAATGGTTTACAAATTCCACCTGAGTCCCAGTAACAGAATAATGTCTTGGACCGAGTAAATTGAAAAGTAATAGAAATAGTAAAATACATCTTTTTCTTTATTGCTTTTTAGGAACTTGGATAGAGGACAGGTCATCATTATCTCCATGCTTAAAGAAGCATCTGGGAGTCAGAATTCGCTTTAGCACCACCACCACCATTTTATTCTGTGTTTAGAGGTAAACCATGGGATCCCACTGTCATAGATTTATCACTGACATAGTTTGCAATATTTTTTTATACCTGAATCTGATGAGCACCTCAAAGCTGGTGATAAGACGCTGCTGCCAGCACCCAGATAATATTAGAAAATATATATTAGAATATCAGAAAAAAAAATTTCAAGATCCTTGGAACAAAAGTACTTGTCCTACACGAGTATTTATGTCTTTCAGGGATATTTTATGATTGCCTATTTGATTTAACCCTTCTGTGCCAATTAGCTAGCATGGGTTTTTAACAAGGAATAAAAATAACTTTGAAAGCAAAGTCTAGGAATTTGTTAATTGAAAAACTAGAAAAACTAGAAAACCAACAAATCTATTATCTGTTTCTAAACCAGATGAAAGTACAGAGGCTTCATTGAAAAGGTTTAACTGTATCCAGACACATCTATAACAAGCAGCTGCTTTTATTTTTGCAGCTAATGCAAACAAAAAATTCACAAGAACGGTAAGCCTCACAGAGAAAGATGATGTTATACTTTACACACTGCATGCTAAATCTTGAACAGAACCTGCTCCCCAACAGGATGCGAACACTGATAATCAAAACATGTACGTTTGTACAGGCTTGTAGACTTAACACACTAAGCTTGGTGACTGCTGGCTAAAGCTCTCGGCAGGTAGGCACGATCTCCAGAGAAGAGGTCATGAAACACAGAATGAAGATTTTCCTGCTACACTGCAGTTAATTCATGGGGAAAAGAGGTTGAATCTATACAAAATAGTAATAGCAATGGGGATGTGTTTATGACTACAGTTGAAGTGCAGGCTGTAAAAGCAGCCATTCAGAGTGATTCAGTCTGAATTTGTCCTTACTTTTCCCCAGATTTAGGAATAACCCTTTATTAGATGAAGCAGAAAAGGAATGATAGAATGAAAATGACAGCACTGAAATGAAAAACTGTCAGTCAGTAGTCTACATCAATCAAAAGGACAGCTCAATCAGAGATTTAGCAGATGAGACTATGATTTTTTTTGTCCTCGTTTTTCCCCTTCAATTCTTTTCCACAGTGTATCATTGCAAATAACTATGATTCATAATTAGCTTTTGATTACATTAGCAGAAAGGATAATTAAAATATCAGGATCCATCCCTCTATAAAGAGTTTTTCAAATCATGCTGTGACATTCTCTGGCTATACAGAATTTTTTTCTTTGGCTTCTCAGTGTCAGTCAGTGTTTGCTTATTGCCACAGTTCTGACTGTGAAGAAATCATCTGCTTTTTGGAAGGAAAGTCAGATTTAAACAGAGTATGCAGAGTCTTATTCTGAAGGGCCTAAGTCTAAACCTACCATGAATTACCTAGAGTGTGTGTTATTCTCGGAGATGTAGAAAATGTTGAGTTACCAAACGATATGCCTGTAAGCAGGTGAGCAACCAGCCATTTCACACCACTTCCTCCCGATCAACCATGCACAAGTCACCATTAACACAGTGATAAAACAGTAACAACACAACATTTGAGCAAAACATTGTAGCGATAGTGAAAAGTGTGGTGGAAAAACGTCACTGCCACTGCCATCCCCTCCCCATCTTGCCCTCCTCTTTAAGTTGGTACTTGGCCAACACACAGGGCACTTTTAAGAAATTCTGGTGCCCACCTCAGGCCATCTTGAGATGGGGTGGACACCTGCCATAGCTGAGCAGGGCAGGAAGATCTGGGTGCTGGCAGCATCTTATCACCAGCAACCACAAGTGGTGACAAAGACTGAGTGTCCAGCCAGGCTGTCCAGACAACAGCAGCAAGAGACAGGGCCAGAGACTGCGCTAGAAACAAGGCTACAACATAGGCCTAAGGTCTACCCGGGTCTGGACTCCAGCACTACTACAGCATCGTTGCGCAAGGTACTGACCACCCCAGGCTGAGCTGAGCCATTGGGAGGTGAGGAGTGCCATGCATCAGGGCCATTGACCAGCTTCTAGTCCAAGGAAGCCTTGTCCTGCTGCTCTTTGACTCTGTTCATAGAGGGCCTATGACTTAACTCTAAATGCACCCTTTCTGGCTGTTCTCTTGGGTCACAGTTTTGCTCTAAAAACAGGAAGTAAATGCAGGAGCTGTGAAAAGTAGTAAAGCAAATGTTCTGATGCAAACACATATTTTTCAGAAATACATGGTATTGTCAACCAGCTCTGGTTTCAGCCAAGTATCACCATGAAAAGAACATGACACATGCATTAGAATTGGGTGAGATTAAAGAAAAGTAAAAATAAAAAAAGATCCACTGACAGATTCTTACAGCAAAGGAAAACCTTCCTGTCCCCTTCCACAGCTGCAGCCTGCTTAACCTCTGTGAATATCATACTTCAATAGGCAGTGCAACATTTTTAACCAGACCTGTCTGTCTAACTTGTTTCAAGTTCCTAGAGACACAAAAGATGGGAGGTCCAGAAAGGGAAGCGTAACTGTGGTGCAAAGCCACTTTCTGAATTTCCTACACAGAGCCTGTATCAGGGCCTGAAAAGACAACAAATGTGAGTGAAAGAGTGACAAAAACTGTACTTCTTCCTATCTGTGGAGTACAAGCTTCAAAGTAAATGCCACAGCAGCATCCACTATAACCCAGCCTGCAAATGAGATCCTTTAGAAAAACTACTGGGGTGTCTCCTGGCCCCTTTGGATGTTCACAGTTTAAACAGTCCAGATTAGGGATGGGAATATGAAGATGACAGTATCTCTCTTTCAGGCCCAATATGAATTACATTCCCAAGACTAAAACTGGCCTTACTCCCTGTTATCTCCATGCAGAACATCATTAATATTCACATCTGATAATAGTCCCAAGAATATAGCTACAGAATCTAAACCAGTGACCGGGAGCTGGGCTGTAGGGACAAGTATCACTGCAAGATTAAGGTGTAACTTTATTTAAAAGAGGAAAATTGTTTTACTTTAATTGAACTGTTTTACTTGTTCCCATGCAAAATTACTTTACTGACAAATCATGACTTCCTTGTCACCAAACTATTTATTTTCCACTTAACAATAAATAAGGTTTAGTTTACACACGTATTAGGAGTTATACCTATATATCAAGGGGAAAAGAGACTTCATAGGATGGATTTACATACTTCATTTAGCATTAGCATACATTAAGACCATTGACAAAGACTATGTATACAGTGCATTGCAAACAATGAATTAACCTGAGAACAGATCTTTATTTTCATACAACTTACATATCAGCCCATTAAATTACTGGCACTGATTTTATTTATGATTTTACATATTCACAATCATTACAAAAACAATCAGGACAATGGATGAGCATTTTCAGTGTTATAAGTTTGACAGATGGCATTTAAAGGCAAAATTAATAAAGTAAAAGGCACCACTTCTGCTTCAGGAAAGATCTGATCTCCAGTGTTCTTGCATTCAGCAAGTTCCGTGTCACTGGAAACTCAGATGAACTCAAGGGAAGTACTGTCATATACATATCTATCCTGCCTTACCCATACATCTACATTTTGCCTAGATGGGTCTTCAGTCCGGTTCAGTGCAGTCATTCAGATTAATTTGCTCTTTCTTTATCATCAGCATGTATGAGTACAAGGATCTAGCCTATAGATTAACTTCAAATTGCGTATTCCTGGGGTTTATATGCTATTTAGACATCTCTAGCTGACCACTTACACCACTGTAAATCCACTTATATCAGTGGGCCTGTATTTGAAAGAAGCTGGGAAGAGAATGAGACCAAAAGGATGCTATGGGTAGAATATTTTTTTTTCATCATAATATGTCTCCTCTGAGTGCTTAGATGATCGTTTCACTTCCCTCTACACACTTAACAATAAATAGCTCAAAGCATCATAGCGATGTGCTGGGTAAATGCTGCAAGTTATGAGGCAAATTTACTGCCTCATAAACTCACAGCCAAGTAAAGCTGTCATTTGCAAGAACAATTAAGTCATCATTCTGTTCCATGGAGGGTATAGGGTATTCCTAAAACCTGTAAATTCACAGAAGAAAAGTGGTCGTATGTTCAGAATGAATCCTAACATTTTATTAATAGTGAATTCACTCGCAAGCTTCAAGCCTGCATATATTTTCTTTGTTTCCCAGTATTTGCAATCTAGCCACTATTCCTTACCATGTATACTGCTAAAAGGAAGAAGAAATACAAGAGTACCCTGTGATGTTTTTTGTTGTTTGGGCCTAAAGTATACTCTTGAAGTCATACTAGTGAGATGTTGCTGAAAAGACAGAAAAAAAGGATCAAAGACTAAGACTCTTATCTCTGAGCCATTCTGACATCTGAGGCTACTATAAAAATTGCTGGTGTGGCCTGAAGATGGTCCAAATGGAGAAAAGATGATATTATAAAATGTTTCTGTTGCACAACATATTTTTGCTACTCACTCATATAAACCCACATTAGTATCTTTAATCTTCAGGGAGCCACAAGCTAGAACTTCACAAAGCATGCTTCCCAAAACATGATAATAATTCACCGATTTTAGTGAATACTGTAGGTGCAAGAGGTATGGAAGTGTCACCTCCTGATTATGTAGTTTCCATGCAATGAAACATTCACAAACAGTATGCATATGCTGCATCGTAGCAGAATGATGAATCATTTCCCTGAGAACCTGAGTCCTATATGATCTTCACAATTGATGGCAAAAAAAAATATGTGTATCTCTTGCATGCAAAAATACAGATACATACATTGAGGCTATCTTGCTGTAAGTTAGGGGAGAGAAATATAAAAATGAGGCTGAACTTGGTCATTGAATAGGAAAATACCTAGTTGGTAATTTAAGCAATGCTGGTTCTGTTATTTTATCTTGGAACAAGAACACAGGTGTGAACTCCCTCACTGTCCTCACTGTCACAAAGCTGACCCACATTTCATGTTTAATTACAAGTGATCTAACTGGACTTCCAGGCAAGGAAAATCAGAATAAAGCTGCAGAAACAGCTCATATCCAAGTGCTCTATACAACATAAACACCACTTTAAGAGACCTGGTTTGTGAACTTGAGTGCAAACTCGAGCAGAGGTCCCAAGGACAGGGTGGATAAAGCCCTCATTCCCTCCAGTGTTGCTGCAGAGATGCGGTACAATGTGTGAAGTTACGCAAAGTTTATAGCTTCTGTAAGCCAGTCTACACAGTATCTGGATCCTGGATAGCGTTTCCAGCTTTGCTAGTCCTGGGAGCCAAGCCAGAAGTAGCAACATTGGACAATTCAGGGATAAAAAGCTGGTATAGCTAAACCTCTTGAGACCATAGTTTCTGTCTGGGGAAAAGTATGATAAACCCCAAAACATACATAGCACAAATGTAAATTAATGTGGAAAATTCCTATCTAAAAATCCTATAGGAAGCGACACAAGATTCATGTTATGCACTAGATATCAGAATATACAGTATGTTTTAAACTCTCATTAAAGTCAGGGGAGTCATATAAATGTACTAAAAGCCAGAATAGGCCTCTTTAAATTATTAATTGCAGTTACCCAATAATAACTCGGTGAATAAGAAGAAAAATGGTAAAAATGTACTATTAAAAACATATTAAAACAATAAAACATGTCAAGTGCACTGTACTTCACCAAGCAGTTTTCTGTGTAATTTATATTTTTGTAACAAGTATCTTTAAGTAAAATTACACTTTTTGCCCAATTTAGTATTTATGATATTAATTTCCAGAAAGTTTATATATTTTGCTGAATGCTCCTTTCTGAGCACCACATTGATTCTCACAGTGGCAGTAAAGTGGTCCCAGATATTAGCTGTAGCTATTGTTGACATTTCTGAGTTTTAAGACCAACAAGCTCATAGGTCTGTAAATCAGGTGAACCACTGGAAACTCTTGTTACACAGGGAACAAACCATGGTAGCAATGGGATGCTGCAGCTTTTTTAATCCTGGTGGATTTAGAGTGTACAAAGCACACTGGTATCTTGACCGACTGTGGTTTAAAAAATTGTGCGCAACTGTACAGCAATAAATGACTTAATCTGATATCAGGGTATGAAAAAAAATTCCTAAGAGAAGGTCATGCAAGCCCTACAGTTTGTTCATATACTTGAAAATACCTTTTTCTTTTTTTAATGCACTGTTTTAAGGCGGTAACTCGCAGGTCTTTTATAAAATAAAAGTATTTCAAGGCTATTTCAGATCATACGAAAAGCTTCTCTGTGAAACACTTATAATGTTGTGCGAACACAAAAACAGATAGAGAAATTGGCGTTAAGCATAATCTATAAAATATGGCACTGTAATCCACAGTACTAGAGATTACTGGGTAGCTTTTAAAATATTTTTCCATGAGAATTTCACTCTGTGCAGCTCACTAAATTCCCACTAATTACCGTGCAGATAAAAAGTGAACAAATTGTTAATGTTGTTGCATTCTGGGCTTTGCTCTGAAAGAAATGACACTATGTATCTTGTTATGCCATTAGAATTCCTCCAAGTGGAAAGAAAATACTTCAGACTTAATCTAACGAACACTCCACTGCTAAGATATTTTCTCTTTGAATATAGATTTTTTTTTACATTCCTTATCTTACTATACTTTTAGATGTGTCATGGTTATTATAAATGCTCTATTCAAAGGAGACAAACTCCTTTCTTATATGTCTGTTCTTAGTGTTTTATAAATTCCAAATGCTATAGAAAGTAAAGAACTTTTAAAAAACAATTTCTGAGGGAGTGCAACAGTTTGATTTCAGATAAAGAAAAATAAACTAGCATACTCTAGTTGCCTGGTGTTCATCAGCTACAGAATCACAGAATATCTGTGGTTGGAAAAGACCTTTAAGGTCATCAAGCTCAACCTAACTCTACCAGGATCACTACTACACCATAGCCTTGAGCACCATATCTAGATGGCTTTTAAATACATTTAGGGATGGTGATTCAACCATCTCCCTGGGCAGCCTGTTCCAGTCTTTGATAACCATTTTGGTATAGAAGGTTTTCCTAAATTTCAATGTAAACCTGCCCTGGTCTAGCTTGATGCCATCTCCTCTTGTCCTATCAGCTGTGACTTGTGAGAAGAGGCCAACACCCACGTCACTACAACCTCCTCTCAGGTAGTTTTAGAAAGCCGTAAAGTCTCCCCTCAGCCTCCTTTTCTTCAGAATAAACAATCCAAGCCCCCTCAGCTGCTCCTCATAGGAGTTATTCTCAGTTCTCAAGACCCTTCACCAGCTTCATTGCCCTTCTCTAGACCCACACCAGCACCTCAATGTCTTTTCTTATACTGGAGCACCCAAAACTGAATACAGTATTCAAGATGCGGCCTCACCAGTGCCGAGTACAGTGAGACAATCGCTTCTCTAGTCCTGCTGGCCATGCTATTCTTGATGCAGGCCAGGATGCTGTTGGCCTTCTTGGCCATCTGGGCACACTGCTGTCTCATGTTCAGCTGGCTATCATTCAGGTCCCTTTCTGCCAAGCAGCTTTCCAGCCACTCAGCCCCAAGCCTGTAATGTTGTATGGGGTTGCTGTAGCCCAAGTACAGGACCTGGCATTTGGCCTTCTTGAAGCCCATATGATTAGCCTTAGTCCATCAATCCAGCCTGTCCAGGTCCCTCTGAAGAGTCTTCCTACCCTTAAGCAGATCAACACTCCCACCTAACTTAGTGTCATCTCCAAACTTACTGAGGGTGCTCTCAATCTCCTTATCAAGGTCACTGATAAAGATATTAAACAGGAGTGGCACCAGCAGTGAGCCTTGGGATATACCACTTGTGACTGGACACCAACTGGATTTAATTCCATTCACTACCACTCTTGACCCCACCATCCAGACAGCGTTTGATTCAGCAGAGCACGTGCCCATCCAGACCTAGGGCAGATAGTCTTTTTTTCATGAGGATGATAGGGGGAACAGTCTCAAAGGCTTTACTGAGGTACAGGTAAACAACATCCACAGCCTTGCCCTCACCCACCAAGTGGGTCACCTTGTCATAGAGGGAGATGAGGTTTGTTAAGCAGGACCTGCCTTTCATGAACCCATGCCGACTGGGCCTAATCGCCTGGTTGTCTTGTAAATGGCATGTGATGGCAGCGATATCATAAGTTTTTCTTGCTGTAGTATGGCCACCAGTTCCTCCTGCTTGTTGCCCATGCTGCATGCACTTCACCTAGGTTAATGGTCCTGACACCTTCTTGGAAGGAGAAGCCCCAGTTCCCACCAGGTGGATCTCAGAATCTTCGATAGTTACCAGCCTATCAACTGTTGTGTCCTTGCTGCCCCACGGACCATCATCCCCCAACTCCACCGAGACAGCTGACTGTAAGACCTCACTGCCACCCTGCCCCACAGATACTGGCCTGCATCTCCCAGGCTCCTCTCTAGCAAGCCCAGTTTCATCCCCAGCCCTTTGAGTCTGGCTTAAAGACCTTTCAATGAGCCCTGCTGTCTCCTTTCCTAGAATTTTTTTCCCCCTTTGAGGCAGGTGTTACCCAGCCTGGGCTCTTTTAAAGCTGCCCGTGGTCATAAAAACAAACCACCAAAATTCCACCGGTGGCACCAGCCTCTGAGCCACCTGTTAACGGGGTGTGTTCTGCTCCTTTCAGTATTCCTCCTGCCACTGAAGGGGTTGAGGAGAACACCACCTGTGCTCCCAATCCTCCACCTAGCGGCCCCAGCGCCCTGAAGTCCTTTTTTTATCACTCTTGGACTTCTGCCCCCAGCCTCATCGCTGCCAACCTGCATACCCAGTAGCGGGTAACAATCCGAGGGCCGGACCAGCCCAGGGAGTTCCTGGTGATGTCTCT